>CABEEJ010002188.1:90750-120873 GCA_901482245.1 Timema douglasi
TTTTTTTTTTAGGTAAAGGGAAGGTAAAATGTTCATGAATATGCTTAGAATTTTAGTTGATATAATTTAACTTAATTAAAATCCATTAAAATTGAATAATGGTTGGTTTAAACGTGCTCTATATATTATTTTTATTTATTTGTTTGAGGTATTTAACGTGTACTTTCTGAACAGACAGGTTATAGCAGCACATAAGAATTTCTATTAGGGTTACCTGGTGGTCTATAGAGATAAGGTATCGGACTTCTGTGCTGGGGGTCCGGGGTACAATCCTCGGTCCCGGCATAGATTTATCTGATTGCCAAACCCTTCCTTCACCTCTGACAATATATCTTGTAAATGTGTGGAATGCCAGGCCTCCACCGTGGTTCGGATTCAACGTTAAAACTGTAGGTCCTCCATTTCATCTCACAATCACCCTACCATTACACATGCGTATAACCCGAATGGGTAGTAAGACGCGGTGCTAATAATAATAATAATAATAATAATAATAATTTCTATTAGTGAGAGAGAGAGAGAAAGGGCCTATCGATTTTGCTGGAAATGGTATTATGAAATACCTTTCTAAGTTCCTTTACATGCCACAATCAACATGAGATCGACGGCTTTACTTACCTTCCGAAGGAAGTTGTGCTACGGATTTCAACTATATTAAGGTCGTTATGTGAGATGTTGCTATTATTATATTACTTTATCGTTGGTTTCTATAAAAATGTGGAATACATTAGAATTATTAATCCAAACGAACTATTGAATGAATAAACCAAATTTAGAAATAATAATCGGTGGCAACTATAGTGTGGCCTAAAGGTATAGCAATTATAACTCTTCTTTAATAATCTACAGGCGCTACTACTTACTACGCTGGGGAATTCCCCAGAGCTTGCATCCACCCCATTGTAGATTCTGGGGTGAATATTTTGAAGGACAGCACCTGAACAAATACCACATTTATTTCAAATATTGTATTTAGGAAAAATATATTGTTTTTCAACTAATCGTGAAGGCCTTAAGGCCCTTTTTGTAGCTATTGTGTATATTTTTTAATACTTACTTTAATCTATGCCATTAGAAACTCTAAAACTCACTCTCGTATTAGATTGGCCGGCTGGTGACCGGGAGATCGAGGTGAGACTCTTGGTCGGATCTGCCAAAGGTATTTTTTTCCTAAATGCTTTATCGTTCTCCTTGCTCTCAAATGTGGGTAGATTTCCCTCAAATGCTTTCTTCCTCATTCTTACCCCATTGAGTTAATTATCATTTATGCGTATAACGTGAACAGTTAGTAATACGTGAGGTTAAAAAACATTCGAAAGTTAATTGCCACACAAACAAAATTACGTCACCTATCCCTATCTTGAGCTAGTTCTGTCCAGTCCACCTCATCACACCTTAGCCCTATCTTGAGCTAGTTCTGTCCAGTCCACCTCATCACACCTTAGCCCTATCTTGAGCTAGTTCTGTCCAGTTCACCTCATTACACCCTATCCTTATCTTGAGCTAGTTCTGTCCAGTCCACCTCATTACACCGTATCCTTATCTTGAGATAGTTCTAGCCAGTTCACTTCATTACACCCTATCCTTATCTTGAGATAGTTCTGTCCAGTCCACCTCATCACACCTTAGCCCTATCTTGAGCTAGTTCTGTCCAGTCTACCTCATTACACCCTATCCTTATCTTGAGATAGTTCTAGCTAGTTCACCTCATTACACCTTATCCCTATCCTGAGCTAGTTTTATCCAGTCTACATCATTACACCTTAATCCTACCTTAAGTTAATTCTATTCAGTCTACCTCATTACACCCTATCTCTTTCAAGTTAATTTCAATAGTACGGCCACTTAACGACGAATTTTAGGTGAATATGGACACACCTGAAAAAAGCACAACTTTTTCCCACGTGCTATTTAGGGCCATAGCTTTCAATTTTCTATAGGAACCACCTTCTCCGGCGGCCATCTTGAATTGTATAGCTGCCATCTTGAAATATATGTATATTATAAATATCTCAGCTTCTAAAGCACTTAAGATTACAATCTTCGTAAATATACATTTTTGGAGTCAGGGAATACAAATAGACCGTTTTTAAATGCGTCAGATGATCTACTAATTCACCATATAATATTTTACTGGTGCAACTGTGTATCATTTATAAACTATTCGCCAATTGTTTTTGTTTTTAAAACTATACACATTATTATATGAAATATGGTGTATTATATTAAATATGCCATTAATTATGCCGTATTTAGACATTAACATCCACATAATTCTGTAACGTTCCAACCTGCCTTTCTGCATTCAAACCTAGCACCACATCCACTTAGACTTTTACAGTCACGTTTCCCCAATTCACTACAAGCCTTTGAGGCAGCATGTAACATGTTCCATACAGGAACCCACAGGATACAATCTCTCCATTCATAGTCCAGCCCCAACCTTCTGGATTAGGATGTGTTATACACCGTGCTCACTGCTGCACTATATACCTGCTTGATATGCAACCCGTTTTGAATGTTGCAGAAGTGTATCCCTAGTTGGGGGAAGTTTCTGCAGTGGCTTACTCTTCTGGCGAAAAAAAAAACTGCTTTCTGGCTAAATGCACATGTTCTAAGTTACTGGTCTTATATTACAAGATAACGGTGAATCGTTCTAACAGTCACATTAGGATAGCAATTCCATGCCTCCCAAGCAAACTTCTTGCTTCGTCCAAAAAAGGCAGATATAATAGTATCACGTCCCGTGGAACTGTGGAAAACAGGGAGGTCCAGGTATTTCTCTCTACCCATCTTCATACAGATAACATTGATGTGATAAGTGAATGGTCTGCCTGTGACAAAAAGCAACCCAAATCTTCACATATCGACAGGAAGTCATCACGTGATGGAATTTGCCAAGAAGGATCACCACTACATCCATGTCAAAAGTACGCACCATACAGTTAGTACAGCTACTCCGGATTGCATCCGGTACATAGTTGCACATGTAGCATTATCGTTTGTAACATGTATTATTGTGAATTAATAAATCGTCTGAGGCATTTAAAAATTGTCTATTAGTATTCCCTGACCCCAAAATTGTGTATTTACACACCACGGTTGTGATACTATGCCGAGATATTAAACTTATATTTCAATATGCCCACTATATAATTCAAGATGGCTGCCAGAGGAGGTGGTTCCTATCAAAAATTTAAAGGTATGGCCCTAAGGTGCACTAGGAAAAAATTTGGTGCTTTTGTCCGGTGTATCGACATTTTCATGCTAGGTTACCGTACTATAATGTTATCCTCCCATCTGCATCCAGGTCTTCCCAATGGTATATTCCCATTAGGTTTATCTTGCTTGAACACTTGATTCTTCCATTAGCGCTTTTTGTGCTGTAATCTGTGAGATTTTAGTATCCTTACAATATATTTCGAACGGGTTTAACACGCGATGCTAAATAAAAAAAAACAATATCTTGTTATAAATACAAGGAATAACTCATTAATATGTAACCTCCTCTACTCCCCAATATAATCACCACCTTTTGGACCAAGTATCTTCCTAAGCCCCTTGTTCTCGAACACCCTAAATTTACTGTCGTCATGTAAGGGAAAAATACTTAAAATTGTTCCTAGATATTTAAACTCATTAACCATGTCAGATGATAAAATCATACTCCACAATCAAAGTCTACTTGGCTTAATTTGATTTGTGTCATTATATTAATTTTTCTTTCAATATCCTAAGAGATGACAGCACTAGTCAAATTGATGTAGTAATATACGTAAATAGTTTTGCAAATTGGGTCTCCTTTATCAGAATTGTTTTGGTTTAAATTGGTTTAGTTATAATTTTTTTAATCGGACCTTGTAAATGTACACAATTGTAAATACAGGGTTCAAAAGGGAAATAATTCTGTGACAAAATGATAAAAGCATCAAATGTAATATTTTATCTTTTTAGTGACATTATATAATAGTTTCTTTATTCACACCCATCAAACCTGAGTATCCATAAATAAAGTAACTAGCAAAGTAAGTATAGTACATGTAGAATGCTATGAAAACAAATTAATAGCAAAGCAAACTCTTACATTTAATTAAAAGGTTTAAATAATGTATCTAAAAGTGTCATGTCTCAAAATCTTAAACTAATATATATTATATAATTTACCTAACGAACCAGCCGTGACTAGAAGTAAAAGTCCACATAATCTTTCCATAATTGTAGGCATTGTTTTTGTCTTAGTAACTGATTCTCAAATGTCAAATCTACATAAGCTAATCAAAATGTTATATACTTTCAAAATGTATATGCAATCTATATTAATCATCTTAAATTATTGATAAAGTTTTATCTGATTTTAGGGGAACTACAAACCTCTTGATAAATTATCACATCAACTGACATGAAGTGTTTTGCGTCATTACACATTGGGATGTTCACATGTATCCTATTAATTTATTTCATTTCAAGAATAGCTAATACATATTTTAAAATTTATAAGAAATTTTCATTACATAAATGACATTTCATATTGCGTACATTATTTGAACAAATAATCATCATAGTAGTATTCATCAATATAAGACTTCAAATGCCAATAACTTTTGAGTTAGAAATCCGTCACAGAAAATAAAAGTGTCTGTTACTCAATATTTTATCATAGTACTGTACATTTTCATCTAAGACACTCAATAGTATCCCTATAGGTGCAACTTCCAAGGTCAAATATACTTACCCAACATTTTGTTTCGTATACATGTGTCCCTCCTGTTATAAAGTTAAATTTAAAACTATTTGCTAGAACTATTATTAAACTTTGTAACATTACTATCGGTTTTTGTCACTGCCCTTTTCTAATAATTTTAATAACAAACTCATTCAATAAAACAACCCTCCTAATCAAAAATAAAATAACAATAAAAACTTTTTTAGAAACATTTATAACGTGTACCTATTTTGTTTAATTGCTTGCTGATGATTGTGGATAATTTACTGTCATCAATGGCATTAGTTTTATTAGTGTTAAGAATTATTTTGGTAAAACATGAGTAGTTCTAGTTATTTTCTCATGTGTATAAAATAAAACCCATTATTAAAAGTACACCATTTGTTTACAAAATTTTGCGGTAAAGGTTCTAGCCGCGTATGGAGTTGTATAATTCCTCCCAGAATATCATGTTCTCCTGCTCCAAGTTTACTTGTAAACTCATTGTATTGTTGATATTGAGATAGTTGTGCTCAGTTGTAGTGAATGTTTCCCAAGTAGGACCGGTAACAAGGCTTGGATCTCTGAAATAATACAAACAAATTGGTTAAGTAAAGGAGTGAACTCTTTAAACGTGTCACAAGATAGACCCACCGTAAAGCATCCTCTTCTCTCAAATAAATTATTTAACTTTGTATTCTCAGTACACCTTAGATCAGACGGTGGCGGTCTGGTCTGTTCACTGAGATAAGAGCCCCCAGGTTCAATTCCTGGCATGGCCGAAAAATTTAACATGGATTAAATGTGGGTTAACCCTTCCACAGTGATAAATTAACGGCTGGGGGCTGGATATTGGGTTTGTTCTAGATTTAAGTTAGTTTTTAGTTGTGTGCTAATATAATCAGTCGATTCAGAAAGTGCACGTTAAATACCTCATTTTTTTAAAAATAAACTTGGTATTTTCAAAAAACATCCTAAGTACTGGCCATAATTTACTCAATCAATAACATAAAATAAATTGGTAACTGATGGTCAACTAAAAGATGGAACATGTGATAGATGAATAGAAAATTTAACTTAAAGGAATTACTAGCCAATGGAAAGACATGTTTTTAAAGCTGCACAGAGTGACCCGCTGCAGTGGAGGAAACGGATTTATTGCTCTCGGTGACACTGTAATCGTGCAGTGATACGTTAAAATGGTGAAACTGTCATACTCTCGGCCATCTTGGTGTCGTTGCAAAATGTCCGTCACACATGCGCAGTTCAGAGCGCGTGACAGGTTTTGTATCTAATCTCGTTTGTGTAAGCTCTTGACCTTATGTATTACATTTTGAAATTAACAATGGGGAGTCCAGATACATTGTATGTATAGAACTTAATATATATATTTTTAGTAACTTTCTCGAATTTTAAACCGTTACCAGTGTTAGCATTAGATTCTAAAACTATTCAGCCCTAAATAATAATAATATAATTTATCAACTTAAGCAAGACTCTAAACGTATGTGAATAGCCAAGGTGCATTAATCAATAATAGCTTAGCAATAGTTGCTTGAGATTTAATGTTAGTTAGCTCTGACTTTTACCGGGTAGGTCTGGGTTCGTACCAAAACAGAGTTCACTGCTGTGTTGTTTTCAACATATAATACTCGCTGTGGTTTTCCCATTCGATCTCCTCACTAGTGATGATGTATTTCCTCTAAAGCTGCCATACCTATTTTCGTCCCTTAAATTAATCAGTTGTCAACCCGTTTGTTAAGCGTACTTATTTATTTACTCATTTATTATAGACAATATTTTATAACCCGCCTCGGTGGATTAGTTGGCTAATCCGCTAGTCGTGTTGAGCTCGACTGCTGAGGATGGGGAGATCGAGGTTCGAATCTCAGTCGGGTGAACTCGGGTGGGGGGTTCCTAAATGGTTTTCTACTCTCCCTCCACGCAAATGCGGGTTCACTTTCTTTAATTTAACCTTCCTACTTCTTAATCCATTAGCGTAATTAGTACTTAAAGCGTATAATCAGAACGGGTAGTAAGACGTGGTGCTAATAATAATAATAATAATATTTACCCGGTCTTGGCGAAGTTCGTCCACATTCTCACCACATTGCGAAGAACCTTCATTTCCGTGGATTGGTCGTCTAGCTGAGGATAGCTCGAGGAGTAGAACAAGTAACCAAGATCGTCTCCATGGCTTGGTCCTAATATTAGACACAAAAAAAACTTTACTACTTTAAAAGTATCACATTTCTCTCACATGAAACTATCTTGACGTGGCAAGGGATAACGTTGTACGTCTGGGATACATTATTCCTATCCCAGTAGTGTAAAGCTTAGTCACTAATAATGTGCTGTTGCCCAGGTGACGCCCGAATGCGCTAATCATACATCCTTTCCGTGGAGGCTCTTTCCATGTTCCGATGATGTGATGGTGATAGTGATCATATCACATGACACATGAACAAATATTTACTTTCCCCTGCTGAGGTAGGCTACATGCGACTCGTTCAAACGGGGCGAGTAAATTAACTTAGCTTGCTTGTTAAATATTCTCGTAAAGCAAGTACTCTTGAAATTAAAACATATTTATATTGTTCAAACTTAGCTCAGTTTTATGGCGTGTTTGTGTTTGCCAATTAATTCAAGCGTGCCAGGTTCTATTTCCGGTGTGTCCGAAAAAAATGTATTGTTGCTAAAGTGTGGGCTACCCCTTTCCCAGTGATAAACTAACAGCCGGGGAGTGATTGTCGTAAATGTACAAGATTTATGTTAGTTTAAAAGTCCAAACACTTTAATTTTTATCAAGTTTTACTTACTTCAAGAAGATAACAAAAATCTAAGGTATATCAAACACGCAAACTATTTTATTTAGTAGGAAGTTGAAGGAACTTTTATAAATAACAAACTTTTTTTTTCATTTATTCTGAAAACATTGAAAACATTTTACTTAATTATTAATTTTGTTTTATAGGGATTCAGATTATCTATCAAAAAGTGAGAAAAGGCCAATGTTTTTGCAGTTTTTATAGCAAAACATTATTTTGGCCAATATAAATAAAATATTGCTTCAATACAAACATAGAGTTTAATTTACTTCACATGGTGATATCAAAAGTTGTTGAATATCCATCACGAGTATAGCAGCAATAGATAAGAAACTTTTTAAATGAAGAGAAAAAGTTGTCGCTAAATTTCAGGACACCCCTGACAGATATTCAACAACATTTGAGATTATCATGTGAATAAAATTAAATTCTATATTCCTACTGGCGAATCATTTAATTTCCTTCGCCCAAAAATATTATTTTGATATAAGAACTGCAAAAATAGCGTCCTTAACTCGCGTTCCTTTCAATCACATATTAATGAAAATTGTTTTGTTAAGTGTCAAAAAAAAGTTTGTTCCTATCTAAATCTGACTATACCTTGAATGCTTATATTAGCTATGGCTGAGGTATTCATCCTAGATCTACCCAGTCTCCCGTCGTACGAGAACAGGTAGTTGTATAATGGTTGTGAAGATTGCGCTGCCATCAGTTCTAAGGTTTTCTCGACACCGTTGATAATCAAAAGGTCACCTTGTAACTACACAAAATCAGAACCATTAAAAGATACATATTTGGTAAAGAGAATATAATATGGTGGCTCTATAGTTGCAGTTCAATTTTCATAGGAAGGGCTTTTTAAAAGGAACAAAATCGGAATTTTTTGCTGTCAATATTTTTTAGGGGTTTACAGGTAGGCATTTTCACTTTGAGTTGAGTTCAAGTTGAGTTTAAATGCAAAAATCAAGATTTTTTTAGTTCGCGTAATATATAGCAATATTTTTATTATAAATATTCCAAGTTAAATTTATGTAATGGATCCACTTATAAATAATAAGTACAACATAGATTTTTTAGAATTTTTTTTGTGTGAAAAAAATTATCACGCAAATTTGGATTTTTAAATATATTTATTATTACTGTAGTTTTTTTTCCCTTCAATTAGCTATAAGAAGATATTGAAGGATTATGTTTGCTAGGAAATGATCTTAAAATTGAATAAACTTGATTTAACATGGAATTTTAAAAAAAAATCAAGTAAGCGTACTAAACTTTTTCGATTCTTGTGAGAATCTTTGGGTCGAATTCAAGCAGCTACTTAAACTCAACTTGAACTTGAATTTTTGAGTACTCGCAAACGTCTAGTATTTATAGTACTTTATTATTTTATAGGTATGTATACACTCTTTTAAAAAAATCTCAACTGCAGATTGCATAACGTGGATGTAACATTTTCTATGTATCCGGAATATCCATTTGAAAGTAAATTGGGGTTGAGTAAATTTTTAGCTGTCTAATAAGATACTTTCTATTGAAATGTGTTTGTATGTCACTTCATGTATACTCCGTTTACCACGAGGAGTAGCAAGCCTACCTTGGCATAGCGCAGATTAGGCTGTGGTTACAGTGTAAGTGTATTCGTGCGAAATAGAGTTCTTGCGAATTCGCCCGTATTCATCCAAATTAATAGGACATGACCTGCTTCAGTGGCCGCATGGTCTAACGCGCTACTCTCGTGTTGGACTAGTCTGCCGAATACGAGGAAATTGGGATTTGCTCCCTGTTAGTTGCATCTAGGGTGGGTTTTTCCTCTCCTTTCACGCAAATGTCGGTCCACTTCATCTTAATTAAACCTTTTTAATCTCTAAACTACTAGTGTAATTGGTACAAAGGCGTATAACTCGAATGGGTAGTAAGACACAGTACTAAAAAAAACATGTTTTGCACATCGGGGACGTTTATGCTAGACGAGAATTGTTCGCGCTAGTACAGGCGAATCACTACAAGTTACAAGTTAGGATTATTTTTTTTACGCAAATGACATTTATATCATTGAGTTGGGAATAGTGAAAGTGTGAAAGTGTACAATTATGGAGTTTGAAAGACTTCTCTATTGCACTTCATCACTAACACTCGCAGTCTATGTCTTGAACATAAGCCTCTTCATTTACTCATGTCCTCCCACTCCTTTTATCTTCCCACGCCGGCCCAATCCCCTCCACTCCTCTCCACACTCTTCCTCACTCTCTTTTAGCCACCTGTCCCTGAACCTTCCTCTTGGACTCCTACCCGCCACCCCCATTTCGAGTATCCTACTTGAAATCCTCCCTTCCTCCATCCTCTTCACATACACATAACACTCCAATCTTGCCTTATCCATCCTGCCCTGCAAAGTTCCTCTTTCTCTCTCTCTCACACCCTTTCATTTCTCACCCTGTTTATCCTTGTTACTCCTAGCCTACTCCTCAGAAATGTCATCTAGCGTGCGTGTATCCTGCTCTGATACCTTTCCTTCATCTTCTAGTTTCCTGATACATACTGCAATATTAGAACATAAGTACGTACGCCTGGAAATCACTCCTTTGCACTTCTGTGGAACTTCTCTACTCCAGACCAGACCTCTTACACTTTTGTAAAAGGCCTCCACTTGCCTCCCTCTTTCCCCAACTTCCCTCTTCTTTCCTCTACCACACTTATCAAGTACTTATAACTTTTTTATATATTATTAAAAATACCTTAGCTAGTATTAGTTTAATCGTGAAATTTGCTGTGTTGACTGGATATCTCTTCATATAATACATACATTATAATTATTATTCGCTTAAATTTCTTTGGGAAAATAAAGAGTTCACCGAGTATTCTCAGGTGATATTTTCTCAAATGTGGAACTTTAAATGATAGTTTTACAGCAAATATAACTCTTAAGGTGGAAAATGACCTGGTGGTTTAGGGGTAAGGTGTCGGACTTCTGTGCTGGGGGTCCGGGATTCAATCCTCGGTCCCAGCACAGATTTATCTGATTACCAAATCCTTCCATCACCTCCGACAAGACGTGTATTAATCACAACTTGTGAATGTGGGGAATGACAGGCCTCCGCCGTGGTTCGGATCCCACGTTAAATTGTAGGTCCTCCATTTCGTCTCACAATCACCCTACCATTACACATTAGTGTAAGTGCGTATAACCCGAACGGGTAGTAAGACGTGGTGCAAATAATAATAATCTTAAGGTGGAATCCATATCACACTATTTTGGCCCCTATTTCACTCAATACAGAAGATTATCCGCAATAATTTTCACGTGAATGCGCTTCCACTGTAACCACAGCCCAATTCATGTGAATATGAGCGTATTAGTGAGAAGTGGATTTGGCGCGGAAACGCTTAAAGTGTAACCACAGCCCGATTCGCGTGAATTCGAGAGTATTAGCGATAACTCAATTTGACGCTAAGAGGCTTCCCCTGTAACCACAACTTTATGAAAGCACTATAGTGTAGCCCACTTTCCAAGGTAATGGAGTGTGCATTTTGTCTTCAATTACTATGAATACATTTTTTTTAGTCACTAAACTTAAATAAATATCTTAAATTAATTACAAATTTAAATATATTTAAAATTACAAAAAAATTAATTAATTATATGAAAAATTGATAAGTTGTTATTAATTATATTATTTCTTCGTCTTTTCGAAATAAACTAATGTAATTATGAATACTTACATCCACATATTCACCTATGGTTTGTGTGGAGACCGCTTGGTTGTTGAAGAAGAACTGCCTGATCTCTTCGGCTACTTGCTGAGATGCGTTTGAACCCTTCTCAAGTTTTAAATCTAATGGGACCACCCTTTCAAAATCCTGATCAATCGCCTGCCAAATCGAGGGGTCCAAATAATTTTCGTCTAAAAATAAAAATAAAAGTATAAATGTGAATTTTTGAAATATGTTAATTTTTTTAAATTAATTGTTTAGAATTAAATTTGATTAAATACTTTTAAAATGTCACTTTCGTTTCTTATAAATTTTCATTATTTTAAATTATATTTAAGGCTAGTTTCATAGTCAGATTGAGTACGCCTCAAGTACGGTGCTACACTAAATACAAGACACCTACCTAAACTCAAATGGAATGGGCCGTTCTCGCATAGGAAACTGGCCCATTCCATTCTGGTTTAGGTAGGTGTCGTCTTGTACTCAGAGTAGTGCCACATTTGAGGCGTACTCAATTTGAATATGAAACTGGTCTTTAGTCTTGATCTAACTGGGTTTAAAAAATTATTATATTATTATTATTATTATTATTATTATGTGTTCTGTCTTACAACAGGTCCGTTCCTTTTGTCCACCTCCACCTTCATCTCTCCAGAATTGTCTCCTTTCCTTCAAGTCATCCAATATTTGAATTCTCCTTCTTCCTAAACTCCTCTTTACCTCAATCTTTTCTTCTATGACGTCGTGTGGAAGAAAGTTTCTCCTAAGGATGTGTTCGATACAGTTTTCTTTGCACCGAAGAATCACATCCAAACTGGATCTCTCCTCCCCCAGCTTTCCTTTGTCAGCAGACTACCCAGGTACTTGAACTGATCTATGTTTTCGAACTCCTAGTTTCCGATTTTGATTTTCAGTGGCTCTTTATTTTTTGAAATCACCATCACTTTGGACTTTGAACTCTATGACATCTGCTCCTTATCTCCACCAACTGGGCCATCATTCCCTACAACTCTTATTTATTTTTGGCCAGAAATGCTAGACCATCTGCGTATTTTATTGTGTTGATGACGCATCCTCCTATCCTGAAATTGCCACGTGCCTCTAGGGCTTCTCTGACCATCTACTCTAGATATAAGCTGAACAGACCTGGTGACAGACAACATCCCTGTCTCACTCCTCTTCCTGTCTTCACCCTGTTGGTCTCTCCATCATTCAGCCTCACCTTCAATCTTGTGAGGGTTCTCTCCCCCTCACTCTTCCCTCAAACCTTCAAATAAGTCCACATCCCTGTTTCCACACACTATTTATATGCCTGCCCGGCTGGCGCCAGTGCAGAAACAACCAGGACTTAGCCTCGGGCCTCTGGGTACCCGAACTCGCCACTAACGGGTATAATGGATAATAAAATTTTACAACTCTATTGGTTCACACCACAACAATAATTCTAAGTTATTTATTCTCACCATCAATATCTTCCACAGCAGAGCACACTCCAATAACATAATCTTATTTATACACAATATCCAGTTCTTGATAACAACACAAAATATGCTTTTCTTATATAAAAAAACCCAATAATGTCAACAATGTTCCTATGTGTTACCAAAACAAAAGAAATTTAATATCCACAGAGGTTTTAGTACTGGCAAGAAATGTACTTCTTCTTTGTTATTGTGTTAGACCACACCCAAGCACAGGCATCACTGGTCCTTTCAATCTCTGCCCCAGGTTCTGGTTTGCAATCAGCCTTCTGTCCCTCCAGTTATTGCCAATCTTCTTGAGTATTTTCATCAGTTTCTTCCATTTCACTCTATTGGATGTCTTTTAACAGTTGATAAAACAAATGTAAACTTCTTCCATGAATTTTAGCACTCAGCATTCCGATGTCATCTCAGGTTGCTTTTCTTTTCTGAATCCAAATTGATCTTATTTCGTCACACTTTCTATTTTCTGTTCCAGTCGCCTGTTGAGTATTCTTGCCACTATATTCTTAACGTGAGAGATGAGGCTGATAGTCCTGTAGCCAATGCATTTCTTTGCTTGTTTCGTATTCTTTAGAGCCATCATTATTACGTCTAGAAAGTCTTTGGGTTATTCTCCTGTTTCGTAAATCCTATTTATAAGTTTTGTCAGATCCATTGATCCATTGTTTCCCAGTTCCTTCAGAAGGCCAGCTGGTGTGTAATCTCCAGCATCTTTCCTTCTTCGCATGTAATCTATAACTCTCTCCACTCTCCACATGCTGAGTCCTTTTCAGTCTTCCTCTACCCTATCTCTTCTTTTGTTACAACACCTAGATTTTATGGTCAATTTTCCTTGTCTTAAAATTTTTCTACATATTTTTCCCAAATTGTGTAAATCTCTTTATGAACTTTCACCATCTCATACTCGGGGTTTTCTATTCCTATTTTTCTCATAACTTTGTATTCATTCCCTCTCAGTTCTTTTGCATTCCTAAGTAAAATTAAAATTATTCATTCAGGTTTTTTTTCACGTGGTAATTAATGACTTAATCTAAGGAATCGAAATGAGGAGGGTAAATTAAAGGAAACGAATTCCGACCAGGTATACTGAGAGTGTATTTTTTCTAAATGGTTTCTCACGAGCTCGCCACGCAGATTCGAGTACATTTACTCAAAAAGTTGACCCTCCTCATCTCTTTCCTATTAGTTTAATAAATTGCAGTTAAAACCAGCTTCAGACGCCAAGCGGTCTAAGGCTTCACTCTCGCTATGGACTAAACTTGCGATGATGGGGAGATAGGGTTTCAAATCCCTCTCGTGTGTATAAAGGGCACTCTTATCTTAAATTGTTTCCTACTCTGTCTTCACGCAAATGCGAATACATTTCCTATTAATTCAATCTTACTCATCCCTAATACACTAACGTAATTAGTACACAAGCGTATAGACTAGGGTCCTAACGGGAATAAGATGCGATGTTAAAATAAAAAAAATAAAAATAGATGCCACCATTTTCTTAGCACTAAGGGTTCGGCCAGACTGACAAGCGTGTGAGCGAGCGCGCAAGCGACTGGGTGGCCACACTGGCAAGCGAGCGAGCGCGTAATTAGCAGACCCTAGTTCATTAGAGAAGATGTCTCTGTCAAAGACACTTGGTACATCTCTGCTCCTCGAAAATTCTTACAACAAATATTTTTAATGTACTGAAGTGTTTTAAAATCAGATTAGCCGCACCAGTGGCGGAATGGTGCGTTGCACTCCATATATTTTGACTGGAAGGTAAAGGTTCGAAGGCTCAGTGAACTGAAGGTGATACTTAAAACTTATTTATTGTTGTAGTTTTTTCATACTCTCCAAACTAATGGTGATTATTATTTGTAAAGGCCTACTTTGATTATAATATTGAAGTATTTTATCATATCGGGCTTACATATATGTATGGTCTTGCCAATTAAATTAGGCCATTAATTGCAAGTGTGTTAAAGCTATCACTGATAGAAAAAAGTCAAATATCATGTCAAAATGAGAAGTTTCCTAGCACTCAATGAACCAACATAGAATAATATTGCCTAGCGCCTGTAAACTAGACTGTACCGGGTCGAGCGCGCGCTCGCTCGCTCCAGTGTGGCCACCTCCCATTACAACTAATGTGTTCTATTTTATATTTTAGTCGTTCACGCGCTCAGTCTGGCCGCCCCCTAAGTCCTGTTACCTGTTCAGGATATACACTTCTGTACCAATTACGCTAATGATCTAGAGATGAGAAGGTTAAATTCAGAGGAAGTGTATCTGTACTTGCTTGGAGGAAGAGTGGAAGCATAAACTTGTCTTTATTGCGATACCACGAAACTGATATCAACATGTATTAGTATAATAATTGTGGCCCGAGCTAAATCTGAAAAATTATCCTCTGTGTAGATTGAATGAATATTATATTTATGTAATTTATTACCCACAACATTTAGAATTGATCTATTTCATATCTTACGTAAAGTCGTTTTCCCCTCCTTGGAGTTGACGCCGCTGATATAAGGCAGTTTGTTGAAGAGACCGTCTTGGAGCAATGTGATTGGCCGATCTTGTAGAAATATTGCCTCCCCCTCGACAGCGTACTCTAAGGAAGGAATAAAAGGGTAGTGCAGGGGACGTGCCTTATCCTGAATAAAACATAAATAATAACACAAGAATGTAAGTAATTTCAGTTATGAATACTAGATGTTTTATTTGTTGAATTCTAATGACATTTAAAGGTTTTAACATATAAAAGCAAATTTACTCTAGTTTCTGTCTTGTTTTGAGTCAAATTTGATATTTAGTTTCATTAATTGAGATGTTTAACGTGTACTTTCTGAACCGACTGATTATATCAGCCCATAGAAATTTCTAAGAGCGAGAGCCTAGAAATTTTGCCGGGAAGGGTATTTTCACACACCTTCCACCGTTCTTTTACAAGCCACAATAGACATAAAACTCAGGGGTTTACTTCCCCTCCGAAGGAAGTTGTGCTACGGATTTTCAACTTTCGAGGAAGATCCCGTCGACCCTGGCTGAGTATGAACCCAAAAAAATCTGGTCTTAAAGCGAGCACTTTAACCCAAGACCACAGAGGTCGATTTTATAAAATACACACGTATTGTATTACGTTCAACACTGGTAACATTAACTATATTATTTAAAACCGTTTAATAGACATCGATAATATCTATCCAAATGTGATATCTCCATATAATAATATAATGTTGTATTTTCATGAGTCAGCGAGCCGCAAGTGGCCTGCGGGCCGGGGATTGACGACTCCTGCCTTATACCATTTGTTAATTGAAGCAGGTAAGTCTTTATTCGTGGGAGAGTAACACACAAAAAAAACTTTCATCCTCCTTTAGATTTAACCCGAATTGGGCTTGCTATTGATAAATCTGTGCTTGTCCCCCACTTCCTGTGCTTTTCCTGTGCTTCATTCGGAAAAATTATTTCGCCATTTCATTGGTCCTAAAGGCTCCAGGTGTGTCATAGGCCTACCTCTGACGTCATCACGTTGTATTGGTTGTCCATGAGGTCCTGCACTGTGGCTGACCTCAGACACTCCACCAGGGCCTGGTTATTGTCGATATTACAACCCAACATGGAACCAAGACGTTGGGCTCTTATTGGGGTTGGGTCAATGTAGGCCCAGGGGTCGAGGGCTGAACCACTCTGGGAGATAGCCGCGTGGAACAAACCTGCACATTGTAACGTCACCAGTGAGTTTCAATAGGATAACTTCACCGCCAACTAGAATAGTTTACCAGAGCAACGCTTCTTGCGTTCCGTAGCAGTGGATCTTTCATACACATTAAGATTTTCTTTTGCCTAGTAAACTTTTTAATTTCTCATGTATAGAACCTTAAAATCGTGTCAGATTTTGACATTTTGTGTGGCCCCAGCGGGTAGTAGAAAAAGGGGTTTTTCTCAGCGTGGGTCTATATGTAAGCACAAAAGCTTGTATCGGCTGAAAGTATAGGCTAATAGTAGGTGACCTGGCGGTCTAGGGTAAGGTGTCAGACTTCTGTGCTGGCGGCCGGGGTTCAATCCTCGGTCCCGGCACAGATTTATCTGATTACCAAACCCTTCCTTCACCTCTGACAAGACATCTTGTGAATGTGGGGAATGCCAGGCCTCCACCGTGGTTCGGATTCCACGTTAAACTGTAGGTCCTCCATTTCATCTCACAATCACCCTACCATTACACATTAGCGTAAGTGCGTATAACCCGAACGGGTAGTAAGACGCGGTGCTAATAATAATAATAATAATAATAATAATAATAATAATAATAATAATATAGGCTAATAACATTTTAAAGTGGGCTTCTCCTTCGAAAAAATTAAATTTCTACACTCTTGGCCTTTTATGTAGTGCGTACACTTCGTTTACCCTAGAAGGTATCAAGTCACTTTACACTACTAAGCAGCTTATAAGATAAGATCATACTATGATAGATCACGGTCAATCACAATCGGACCACAACCACTTATCTTCGAATATGAGTAACTATAATACGACCCACTTATGTGGCCACATCGTCCAAAACGTCACTTTTGCCTTCCGATGACGAGGCGATCGGGGTTCGAATTCCGGTTGGGTTCACTGAGGAGTGGTTTTCCTAAAATGGCTTTCCATCCTTTCTCTCTACGCAAATTCGGGTACACTTGCTCTAAATTCACCTTCTTCATCTCTAACACATTAGTTTAGTCAGTACATAGGTGTTTAACCCGGACGGGTGGTAAGACGTGATACAAAAAAAACAACTCGGATACGTTTAACTAAAGTACTCTCCTTTGAACTTGGTGACCTGGTGGTCTAGGAGTAAGGTATTATACTTCTGTTCTGGGGATCCGGGGTTTAATCCTCGGTCCCAGCACAGATTTATCTGATTACCAAACCCTTCCTTCACCTCTGATAAGACGTGTATTAATCACAACTTGTGAATGTGGAGCCAGGCCTCCACCGTGGTTCGGATTCCACGTTAAACTCTAGGTCCTCCATTTTCATCTCACAATCACCCTACCATTACACATTAGTGTAAGTGCGTACAACCCTAATAATCCTTTGAACTCTGATTACATGCGCCTCAATGTGGTAGCCTAACTTCTTACCTGTAGATAGAGGAGACAGTAGATGGTAATGGACGCTGGCTCCTCCAGCACTCTCTCCAAATATCGTCACTTGACCAGGGTCTCCGCCAAACTGAGCGATGTTTCGATGAACCCAACGGAGTGCTTCCACTTGATCCTTCAACCCAGCGTTTCCTGCCACTTGTCCTTCCACGGCCAGGAAACCTTTGTAATATAACAGGGCGATTGAATGAAGGAGGGATGTGTTCAGTCTGACAACCCGGGACATGGTTTGACAAATGGATACATGAGAGGAGATCTGGTAAATGCTAGCTGTCAGTTTTCTACACTCGTACCGTAGATAGTGTATAGTTTATTTTTCGGATTATATTATTATCAATCGGTTTAGCAAGTCCACGTTATTCTTAAGTCAACTACCCTAAGGTTGGTTTGGTGTGATTCCTATATATCCGAAGCTGGACATGCACACATCCCTTCACCTGGTTAGTGCTTCTCGCACTACCTGGTATGCACTCCATGCGCTACAGGAGTTCAGAAAGTGTGGTGAATCCCCGTTTCCTTCCACACGGAATTTCTACGAGCAAGTGAGAAAAGGCCTACCTATTTTAATGGGAAAAGTATTTTTTACATATCTTCAAGGGATCTTTTACACGCCACAATCAACATGGGACCGATGGCTTTTACTTCCCCTCCAAAGGAAGTTGTGCTATGGATTTTTATCGCTCAAGGAAAATCTGTTAACCTCAGCTGGGTTTGAACCTACGAACATCGGGTCCTGAGGTGAACACTTTACCCCAATACCACCGAGGTCGGCCAATGCACGTTAAATACCTCATATAAAAACAATGAACCGACCAATCACTCTGCATACCCATGACACCGAGCCTGTAGTTGATGGAAACCACCACGACCCCCTCGTCTATCAGGTAGTCGGCTCCGACATTGCCAGAGCCCCCTGTGAATCCGCCCCCGTGTATCCACACCATGACAGGGAGGGATGACGTATTTCCCTCCGTGGTTTCCGGGAGCTGTGCGGGGGAAAAAAACAAGACAATTTATTTATTTTTTTTTGTCAAAAGAAATCAAATAATTCTCTAATAGAAACATATAGTTTAGTTTTCTTCACATGATGAGCACAACAGTTGTTGAATATCGGCCAAGGGTGTCCTTAAATTCAATGACAACTTTTTATCTACATTTAAAAGTTTCTCATCTAATGCCGCATTGCTCATGATCGATATTCAACAACTGTTTAAAACACCATGTAAAGAAAATTAAACGCTATATTTGTATTGAAACAATATTTTTTTTATTTTGACCTAGAAAAGTTTTGATATAAAATATGCAATAAAACACACCTTTACTCACATCCCTTACCCCTCCCCTTAAAAACTGTACCTGTGATACGTTCTACCTCCCTCAGTCCCCATTTGACCAATCACACACAGGCTCTCCTCTAGATGGGAATGGTTCTTTGTTCATATTTGACCAATAATGAGTGTTTTACAGAGTTAAAATAAATCGTTCACAGGTACAGGTACAGCGAAAGCCCTAACTGACTCACTCACTCATGACTAAGTCTCACATTTACAACGTATATATTATTATTATTAGCACCGCGTCTTACTACCCGTTCGGGTTATACGCACTTACGCTAATGTGTAATGGTAGGCTGATTGTGAGATGAAATGGAGGATCTACAGTTTAACGTGGAATCCGAACCACGGTGGAGGCCTGGCATTCCCAACATTCACAAGATGTCTTGTCAGAGGTGAAGGAAGGGTTTGGTAATCATAAACGAGATGTTGATCACCAGTGGTCCATGTGAGGCATGTGTTCCTGTCCCCAGAGGATATTTATTGAAATCTATAAGCCCTGATATTAAGAGTAAGTCCACTTTCGACCACCATGAACGTAATTAGCATTTATGATTCTAGAAATACTTCTTGTTTAATTTATTAGTTAGTTATACAGTTCATCAAAAGCTTCAAATAACACTTCTTTATGGATTACTGTTTAGTAATTAAAATAACTATTATATTTCTCTATACATTAATAATAACCATCTTTGTGGTCTAGTGGTCAATGTTCCTGGATGCATACCCAGAGATTCCGGGCTCGATCCCCGGTGTTCAAGATTTTCCAGTGAATAAGTTGGTCTGGAACGGGATAAACTCAGCTTTGTGAGGACAAGATGAACTTATTGAATGAAAAAGTAGTGGCCTAGGTCTAGAAAACTGAGATGAATGTTCAAAAGATTTGTTTATTTTATTTATTTAGCACCGCATCTTACTACCCGTTCGGGTTATACGCTTAAGTACTAATTACGCTAATGGCTTAGGAATTGATAAGGTTGAATTTAGAGGAAGTGAAACCGCATTTGCGTGGAGGGATAGCGGAAAATCATTTAGGAAAAACCATCCTAGTTCACCCAACCAAGTTTCGGGCCTCGATCTCCCCATCCTCGGCAATCTAGCTCAACACAAAACCAGTGCGTTAGCTAACTACGTCACCTAGTTGTGGCGTGGGTTTGTTGTGTTAACCATATGACACCCTATATCCGCAGAAGTTGGCACTATCTTCACCAATAAACGGCATCCTCTCAATAGGTATAACTTGATTGCGGGCTTATGACATGGTATGGTTTTTTCGGACTATGAATATAAAAAAATCCCTCCTCTACCCCCGCCATTGTGGCGACATGTATTTCTAGTTTTTCAAATAACAGGCTTCCTATTAAAATCAAACGTTAGATAAAAACCCTTGTAGGTTTGTTTTATTTCAACCCGTTTCGGTGGCCAAACGGTCTCATGTTAGACTGGCCTGCTAAAGACGGATATCGGGTTCCGAATTCCAAATCGTTTACTACTATCCTTCCTCGTAAATGCTGGTAGATTCCCTATAAAATATGCTTCCTTCCTCATCTCTACCCCATTAAAGTAATTATCATATATGCGTACAGCTTAGACAGATAGTAAGATGCTGTGGGGGAAAAAAAGATCATCAGAACATGCATTCGATCATCGGCATCGTGACACTACGTCACACCACCGGTATTAAGCGTGCTAGTCATGAACAGAACAGGGTCCAGATTTGTATGTACTAAAAATGAACTAAAAACTCTTAAAATTATTTCAATTTTTTTTTAATGACCTCAAAATAGGAACCGAAAGTCACAATAGATACACAAGACTAAATCAAACACGCACTTTACAAACGTGAAATGCTATGAAATGACTTTAACAACTAAACTCTTGCATTCTGGTGTATATATATATATAATTTTGATTTATAAATACCCGCTTCAGAAATAATAGCTATCCCCTCCCAACGCAACCCTCTCCTCCATAGTTGCAGTGTCTTACCAGGAATGTGTATTTTACAGTCATACAGAAAATATATAATATTCATTGTCTATAATATCTTCTCATTCCACCAACTATGTGTTCGAAAAAAATTATTATTTGGTATTTATGCATTTAGAAAATATCTGTGGTATTTAAGAACTTTTCTTATTCAACATTTACTTTATATCCATTACCGTTTCCAGCCTGAGGCCTGAGTTAGTTTTTTATTCAAGCCATATATTTTTCACTAACGGCTTGTTAGGCCTGTAGTAGCTTCATATGCCTTATAATATAACCTAAGACTAGGTCAAGCACAACATCTAGTCCCCGGCCGTTAATTCATCACTGTGAAAGGGTAAACCCATATTTCACCAATGACAAATTTTCCTACCATGCCGAGAATCAACCCCGGGGCCCTTAGCTCACTAGACAAACACGCTACCAACTGAGCTAAGGTGTTGGATTCTTATTCAACAGGATGCCTTAAAATGACTCAAAAATTACTCAAAACCAAGAAAATATGACCTTAGATTCCAGAATGTCACGAAATTACCGATAAAACATACATTTTTACAATGGGATCATGAAGAAAGAATGTAATATGAGCATTGTATGTGACGAATAATAAAAATAACATGTCATAAAAATCCAAGTACTTGTCATTAAATACCTGTGGGGTGTTGACGTTTAGAAATAGGCAGTCCTCTTCTCCTTTTCCTGTCTGAGAACAAGAAGATCCTGCGCTGATGGCATCGCGAGTCCCGTTCCAAGGCTCCACCTCTTGCGGGGGCTACCAACATAACAGCGCAATTACAGAATCGTTCGTTGAAAGCTAGGGTTATTATCATATTCGATATGTTTAGATCTTTTTGGACTATTGCAATAGAATTAAATATAGTTAAAAAATACACCTGGACGAGAAATGTTTTCATTATTAAGGGGTCATATAATATAAACCACGTTACGCTACTTTCTTACCTTTTTTTGACCCTTACATTTCCCCCCTCCATGAAGCACCAAGTAGACAACCACTTAGGTGGCCACATGGCTTAAGGCGTCACTCTCGCAATAGTATAAACCGCCGATGATGGAGAGATCGGAGTTCAATCCTGGTCAGGTGTACTTAGGGTGGTTTTCCCTAAATGGTTTTTCAACTCTCCTTCTACACAAATGCGAGCACATTTTCTCTAAATTAAATCTCCTTAATCCCTAATACATTAGCGTAATTAGTACATACACGTATAACTCGAACGAGTAATAAGACGCAGGTCTAATAGAAAAAACAAGAAGGCATAACCGGACCACCTCCCTCTCCAAACCTTTGCTATGTAGCTTTTCACATCGAAAGTGAATGTCAAAGCGCTGGTTTCGTGTTGAGCTAGACTGCCGAGAACGGGGAGATCTAGGTTCGAATTTCGCTCGGATGAACTGGAGGTGGTTTTTCCTAAACTGTTTTCCACTCTCCCTCCAGGCAAATGTGGATTCATTTCCTCTATATTCAACCTTCCCAATTCCTAGTCCCTTATATTAATTAGTACATAATCGTATAACCCGAACGGGTAATAAGACGCGGTGCTAAGTAAAAGAGTGGATGTCATTATTTAGTAGAGGTACTTTTGTGACACTTAAAGAGAGACTTAAATTTAATATAAACCAGAATCTGAAGTTAAATATAAGTTTATTTACTAATTATGAAAATATGAACAAAAATATTATTACATTAAAACATTATAATATAAGTATATAATGTGTGTTACATAGCACCCTCCCGTCTCCAAAATAACACCATTTAACCATAAGAGCTCACCCCCTTTAACCCTCTCAACAGCGCTACGTGGCTTATTGATGAACCCGGTGTCGTATAGATACGTATAAACGAATACAATATTTTATCGGCTAAAGGTAAACTATCTTTCTACATCCTTAGCACTTGGATGACACAATAGGGTGAACAAACTTTGAATCTGAGCTCTCCAAGTGGGGGTTTGGCGTAGGGGATCCCTTTGAAGCTGTAGTATTTGCTGCCAGATTGTGTCGTCGCTTGGACCCCTCTCAGAGAGCCTTCCGCGATATCTACGATGACATAATCAGCGTCATGCACCTGAAATAAGGGTAATATTTATAGTCATAATTGAGACTGGAAGTATCAAAGGTGGTATTTGGAGCAAGTAAAGACATCATGGAAGGCCTCTTTCACAATTACGTGCGTGGGTTGAACCTTAGTACGGAGATAACCGCGTTCCAGCTAGTGGGGGAAAACGGGTCATTCTTATATGCAAGGCAATTTATTAAATATGGATTAAATAGTCAAGCTTTCATAGATTTTAAGTACGGTTGTAACTGCATCTAGATATATTATTGTTTAAATTTAAAAATGGAATCTGGACAAGGGAATTAAACCTGGGACCTTTTACTTTACTACACCAATGACCTTACCACTGAGCTATCCAGGCGTCTTCCCGGATTCCCAGGGTCTTTTTTCACTCATATTTTAAGGCAGAGTCTGTGATGGACATGCGTAAATTTTCAGCTACGTATGAGCGATCAATTAAGACCACGCTCTATCAGTTTTTTAAAAAACTTAAAAATTTCCGTTTTTTTTAAAGTCTATATTTTTTTGGAATATTTAAAGTTTTGGAAACTTTTCACTATTTTATTTTCTGGGAAAAATTTGAGATATTTAAATTTAACAAATGCAATCGAGATAGTCCAAGTTTAATCTATCCCTAGGAGCTTAATGCTGTATTTAATTATTCCTTCGGGATTTGACCCTTCCACTGCTCGTGAGGTATTCATTAAGAATCTGTAGAGATCCACGGGGCCTCTACAATATTTTCAAGTGAAACTATCACCCACAACAGAAAAAAAGGGTCCTTGCAGTTAAAGAGTTATTTCTCCTTTTTATTTTATTAATAAACGCAATAATGCTATAACATCTTCTTCTATCTTTTATATTAATAGAACTAGCAGAAGTATCTGACCAACGATTTTATTTGCCTCAAACAGACAGAAAAAGTCTCTTCATTCTACTTCTTCCGAAACAGTTTAATAAAAACAATTTAATCAAAAATCCAGCTTTGAGGAGTATATGTTTGTACAGAGGGGCTACGAATATTTAAATTTCATCCCTACGCGTGAGATAGATAGATATTGCACAATATTCATTAAAGACAAACATACTTCATTTTATTAATATAAAAAGATATATGAATTTTGTTGGTCTGTTATGAGCACTACGCGATATCTACCGCAAGCAGAGATCTGAAATTTTAAAAATTAGTAGCCCCTGTGTACAAACGTGTGCCCCTCAAAGCTGTAATTTTAAAATTTTGACTAAATTTGTTTAACTAATTAAAACCCTGGTTGTAAGTAAAAAAACAGGCAATGCCGGGCTTAAAGGCACTAGCTTTTAAGCTACCTTCCACATACAATCATTAAACTAAAAAAATATTTGTCCTGGTCAAAGCCGGGTACTTAAACTAGTCTAATATAAAAAAAAAATGAAGTAATAAAACCAACAGTAATACATGTAATACTTGTAAATAAGAAGGGCTATGCTTGTAGCTTTGGAGGTTATCAAATGAAGCATGCATGATGCATCTAAATGTTGAACGTGGTGGGGCAGTAGTATTGTAGACTACTTTAAAATGTGTACAATATAATAAGCAATAACACACTTATAGAACCAACCAAAGCGAGTTTGATGCTAAATAATTTACCAGGCCAGATAAAAGAACATTTGACTGTACCTGGATGACGACGCACAATATTATATTTTATATATCGTCAACAAATGCATGGTGCATCAGCTATCATCATTTTGAAATCTTAACTAAATTATGGTGTTAGTTTTCTGTGTTTTTTGTATGAGATATAAGTTAAGATTTGTGACATTAAAATCAATTCAAACATAAATAGTAAATTGTTTTATCTTCATATATATCTTATTCTACTTCTGATTGGTTGTTTGTACTTACCTCGATATGAAGCTGGGTATAACAAATTACCAGATTCAAACAAAGAACAAATAACGGCAACAAAACGCGTACACTCCACATTGTTCACGGTTTCAAAAGAATATCATCTGATAAATGATCACCCTTGAGCTAAACATAGCTTGAAGGTGTACTTTATATACTGGATGTGAGTTTATCTAATTTGATATGGCATCGAGCAAAGGTAATAATTATTGTTTAGCACTTGAATTAGTGGGGCTACGTCAGGGTTCCCCAAAGTGTTTAACATCGGGGTTTTGAATAGTTTCATACGCCCTATACTAGGAAATACTTAAAAATTGCAGTTGTATTCGTACCCCCTGCGTAACGTAAGACTTTGTGGCACTAGAACTCGAAAGTGCAATGCCACACTAAAAAAAAAGTAAAGTCCCTATCCCTTTCTTGTGCTGATTCTATCCAATCAACCTCATTACACCCTATCCCTCTCTTGAGCTAGTTTTATCCAGTTTAACTCACTACATCCTATCCCTAGCTGAACTAGTTCTATCCAGTCTAACTCATTATACCTTATCCCTATCTTGAACTAGTTCTATCCAGTCCACCTCATTATACCTTATCCCTATCTTGAACTTGTTCTATCCAGTCCACCTCATTATACCTTATCCCTATCTTGAACTAGTTCTATCCAGTCCACCTCACTATACCTTATACCTATCTTGAACTTGTTCTATCCAGTCCACCTCATTATACCTTATCCCTATCTTGAACTAGTTCTATCCAGTCCACCTCATTATACCTTATCTATCTTGAACTAGTTCTATCCAGTCCGCCTCATTATACCTTAGCCCTAGCTTGAACTAGTTTTATCCAGTTCATCTCATTACACCATATCCCTATCTTGAACTAGTTCTATCCAGTCCATCTCATTACACCATATCCCTATCTTGAACTAGTTCTATCCAGTCCACCTCATTATACCTTAGCCCTAGCTTGAACTAGTTCTATCCAGTCCATCTCATTACACCATATCCCTATTTTGAACTAGTTCTATCCAGTCCACCTCATTACACCATATCCCTATATTGATCCAGTTCTATCCAGTCCATCTCATTACACCAAAACCCTATCTTGAGCTAGTTCTAACCAGTTCACATCATTACAGCCTACTTCTTTCAAGGCCATTCTAATGATATTTTCCCATTGGATTTACCAGTCAATACCCTGAACACAGTTTTAGATTAAATAAAAGTAATAGGTTACCAAAATATAGAGGAAAAAAACCTTAAATTAAGTGCACCCACAAACTCCTAAACAACGTGTGCAAAACTATTATACCAATCTTCCCAGGACCGGTCCTAGGCAATTTGGAGCCCCCTGCGAACTGTAGAATGTGGGCCCCATGAATATTTTTTTATAAAAGATTAGAGTACTCTAACCACATAACAAATTAGATAATATGAATCAGACTAAACAAAAAATATATTACGATAGCAAGATCTTATATGATCTTGAAAATAAAACGAACATGTAAGCTCTAACTAATTATTTAAAAAGAGACTATTGATTGACGTATTATTTTGGGATTGAATAAATCAAATTAAACTTCCTAGCTTAAAATTGAGTATAGATCTTAAAATTTAAAGTTTAATTGATGAATAAAAATGAATTTTTTTTTTTTTACATAGATGTTTTGAAAAATCACAATTAAAGAGAAATTTAAAAACCACAAGTGATTTGAACTGATGGTTGTTTAAATATTTTGGCCTAGAGCTTAACTTGTAAGCTATTTCAAAAGGGTAGTTCGTAATCTTTAAGACGGCATTACCAAAATGTAGCATCATGAGCTGACAGCTACTGATATGAATCAAATAAAACATTTTACAAATGTGAGTGGTTCTATCCTTGCGTGCATCCAATGTTTAGTCTTTGATATCCTTTATACAGGGGCGACACGAGGTAAATTTTGCACCCGGGCGGGATTGCTTTTTGGCGTCCCCTATTTAACCGGTGGATAATATAGTCAGTTCGCCATTGGAGTTGTAATAACTGACAGCCAGTAAAAGCAACCAGACTTACTCTCATGTACCCATTCGACAAACCAAATGCTCTGCAAGACCATACATTGATTTGTTGTCACTTATGTGATTTTTAAATTTGTTTTTCTTTTGGCCGGTCTTTAAATCTTCTGCTAGCTGTCAGCTACCACATTTCCCATGACGATTGGACTCTGGAAATATATGAAAATAATTCCCAAACCCAACATTATTTTGTAAACAATGTTATCTTCCATTTTTTATTATAAGTTTAACAAACACTTTGACAATATAAATAGATTACGCTATAATTGCAAAAAAACAACCGTTTTAGGGTGCCATTTTTTCAAGATGGTAAATGTAAAATAACCTTTTGAGAATGGAGCTAAATTATAATTTACTTCCCATAAAATTATACTAATATGTACAATTTAATGTTAGTATCAAAAAGTGAACGATTGTAACTCCAGTATTGCACCTGGGCTATGCTAAGTTCGGAGGTTATTTTCATATCACCTCTGTTTGGCGCCCCGGCCAACCGCCCGGCTGTTGCAGTGGTCGGAATAATCTTCACACGTCAGATTCACTTTATATTGACAAATGTATTAGTTTTATCTTCAAGGAGTTTCCCCCACTACTTTTTTTAAAGCGAATGACCCTGTGTTTGACGTTAGAGGCCTCAAAAGGGGACAACTCCTCAAGGAGGTAGGATCTGAGTCATTCTTCTCAGCAAGATTTTATTTTTTCTTCACTATCTTACTGAAACCTGTTAACAGATTTTAAAGCTCTTTCCCTAAGGCAGTATGTACGTACAGCAGCCCCATGGATTCTTTGGTGCTGACTGACAGCTGACGGCTTTGAAAAGTTACCAGACCAAGTTATGTATCCATACGCCGAACCATATGATCTGAAAAAACATGTGTTTATCAGCTGTCACTTCAGACAGTCAAAATGTAGGTATATACCTAAATGTTGGCTGTCAGAAGTCAGCTGTGAGCTGTCAGTCAGCACCAAAGAAGCCATGGGGCTACTGTGGTTTAGAAATATTAGGTAAGGGTGGCGTAGTCTGTAAACATTCAAGCTTCCCCAACCTTGAACCTTTTTTTTATTTAGTTTATTGTGTTACAATACAATACACTTGTCAGAGGTGAAAATGTGGTCGATTACCGATTATCGAACCAAGTGACAGTTGAATCTGGGACTAAAATACAATAAAGGAGCAGCAAAAAATATACTCACCAAAATGTACAGCGCTATTAGTGTATAACTCGAACGGTTAGTAATACGTGGTGCTAGATAAATACAGTGCTGTAACCAGAATAAGTAAGAGAGGTGGCTGAATAATAATTAACACTTTAATTTTGACCCGCATCCTACTACCCGTCCGGCCTATTTGCATTTTAATTATGCTAATGTGTCAAGTATGAGTAGGGTAGAGTTCAGAGGAAAGGTATTCGTAATTGCGTGGAAGGAGTATGAAAACTATTTATAAAGAACCACTCTCAGTATACCTAACCATTATTTAGACCTTGACCTTCCCGTCATATCAGTAAACCAAACTAAATGAACTTGATATTTAGTTCACGGTCCCACCAGTATGGGTAAGAACACAACCATGAAATCAGCTTCAGTGATCGAATGGTCTAAGATGTCACTTTCACAATAAGTTGGATTGCTAGAAAGGGGTAAGTCGGAGTTTGAAGCCCGGTCGGGCGTGCGGAGGGTGTTGTTTTTACAAGTGGCTTTCTGCTCAACCTCCATGCAAATGAGGGTGCACATTCTCTCAAGTATAGCTTCTTCGTACTTAACACATACGATTTATTGTTAGTTCAGGTATGTATAGCCCGAACGGTTTGTGAGACGCAGTGACATAAATTTGATGAAAATGTTATACTATTTAGTATTTAAAACAATATAATGTGAATATGAGAATATGTAAACATTATCGGTGGTCACATTGCTTACTGCGTCACTCTTGTGTTAGACTGAATTACCAGTGATGGGAATATTGGAGTTTGAATCCCGGTCGGGTGTATCGAAATGTGCGAGGATGTCTTTTCCTAAATGGTTACCCACTCTTCCTACACTTAAATGCAGGGTTATTTCCTCTTTAAGTCTACTATCCTTATTACTATTCTATTAGCATAATTAATTAATGCATGTGTACAACCCGAATGGCAACTAAGACACGATGAGAAAAAACATAGGCCTAGTAAAATATATATATATATATATTTAAATAAGGCCTAGTAAAATAATATATATATTTAAATAATAGTTTTATTTGGGTCATCAACAACTCCATTAGAAAATACTTTTGAAAATTACAAAAATGAAATAGTATGATTCACTAGCTAGCAAGTAGTTCCTGTCCCAATAATTATGCTCAATATAGTTAATAAACACAAAATAAATTTATCAAACTTAATTCTCATTTTAAAATTATAATAGTTTTTTTTTATATTCTTGCACATGAATTTCTCTAGAACTACCACGCTTCAATGAACATGTAGCAATGCTAATCTTTTTAACGAGACCTCAATAATGTTTTATCATTTCATAAGCATGTTTTATTAAGAGTATAGAGACAACCAAAACACCACACTCACAGTTGGTTTCTCACTGCGTCTTACTACCCGTTCGGTTTAGACGCCTATATACTTATTATACTAATGGATTGGGGATGAGGTAGGTGTAATATATATGAAGTGCACCCAAATTTGCGTGGATAGAGAGAGTGGGAAACAATTTTTAGGAAAAAATCACTCCCAGTGCACCCGACTGGAATCGAACCTCGATCTCCCAGTCCTCGGCAGTTTAGTATAACACGAGACCACGGAGGTTGGTAAAATATTTTTTAAATGGCAATAGCGATTTGATTTTAAATGGGTATCTTGGGAGTATTTTATATGAAAAATAACACTCGATACTGGTTTTTGGAGTAGAAAGTCGTTTAAAGATATTTTACT
>CABEEJ010002189.1:0-120850 GCA_901482245.1 Timema douglasi
CTCATAGCAAGGGGGTGGGGGGCATTCCAACGGGCCGAGTGTAGGGCTAAACCAGAGAGGTGTGACAAAAGACAGTCAGTCGAGCAGCGGGTCTTGGAGTGTCAAGACTAAGAGTGCGCGTTTTCACGTTGTAATAGACGTGTGCGACGTACTCAAGACATGTGTATATAATAGACCTATTAATAACTAATAATTCCTTGTAATTTTGTAGTTTAGTAATAAGAGTAGTGAATAAGAACCGTAACAATACTTTAACATGGAACATTCTGCAGACAATTGTACCAGGTAAGTTCAAAGTCTGTGTTCTCGGCTATTACCTTTTCTTAGGCTAGCACACGACCCTTTGGTCTAAGCCAGTAGGGCAACAATAATACAATAGTTGGGCACCCCAAAAAAGAGAGCGATTATCACAAATTAACGGAAAAAAAAAGAAACCATGAGCCATGCCTGAAGGGCTGAAGCGGCCCACAAGTTGAACACCCAAGCGGTGTACAACATAAATTAAACGTGAAATACTAGATACCACGAGCCATGCCAGAGGGTCTAAAGCAGCCCACAAGTTGAACACCCAAACGGTGTACAACATAAATTTAACATACCTAACTAGGCACCGCCCCAAGGCCCTAAACAATCAGAACTATCTCTTTCCCGGCTAGCCACCTCGAAGACTGCAAAATAGTCATACGGGTTAAGGTATGGGACTCATTCACCTTGAAACTCGCGTGAAGCGTGAGAGGGTATCATTAGATATAAAAAAAAATACGATAGACATTAAGTTATATAATAGGCTAATCCTCTAAACTAATATTCCCTAAAGACTACGATGTGAGTCCAGCCATGGTACAGGCTATTCCCGATTCCTTTATTGATTTATAGAAGTCCAGGTTAATTTCTACGGTCCGGTTGGTCCTTCAGCGAAAACATCTTGATCACCGCTAAATGTAGGCTAAGTTGGTTGAGAGACGAAAGTCTAGAAGACGTTGACTTATAGAAATCATATTGTTACCAAGCGAACCACGGAGTTTTATAGCAGTCGAACGCACTGCATGCTGGGACGGACGGGAAGAGGGGGTGGGTGATTTACCATCTAGGGGGTTCTGGAAGGTTGACTCCGCCTAGTGAGCTGGATCAGTGCCGTCTTCAGTTGATCCAGAAACTCGTACCGGTCAAGTGCGATATAATTGAATGGCACGGTCTCTCAACATTCTGACGGCATCGATTCTGATAGGGCTGGAATCGTTCCATGAAATATACAAGACGTTGGTATGTAACACATACATCTATGTGTTACAAAACTTGTATGTATATCAGGGAAGAATAATATATGAGTGTATTTTACCAATGATTAGTTGTTTCAAATTTTAGGGCCGAAAAAGGGCTGAACTGGTTTAGCCCATTACAACTCTCCCACCCTTCAAGGCGGACCACCAGGGAGTAGACGCTGCCCAGGAACCGGGCGCAGTCAAGCCATCTTAGCGGCATGCACACAGCAGCAGTATCCAACAGATTAGCCCTCTCCACATTTAAAGCCCGGAGTATCTACGGCATCCGACGAGAAGCTAGGAATAGAAGGCAGCGTGTGCGTTCAACCATATATAGCACCAAAGGTTCCTGGCCCTATAATTACCCTCAAACCTAAATAACCTGACCAGTTAAAGGACAAAAGCATACCGATCTGTCCACGAGAGTACCCTCCAAACAACAAGTTATCAGTAATAAATTAATGATAAAGAAGAAAAGCTCCAGCTAATGTTTCCAGTTATCCTACCAACAATTTAAATAGAGAAACATAAAAAGTTAAACAATAACTCATTCAATATGAAATATAAATTTTATTATTCCTTATTTCCTAACATATTACTCTACAATTGTTATTATACTCAGGTGGACTTAACAAACAACTTAAGCATATGCCTACAATAGAAGAATATAAAAGTATCATTAACCTAACTGTTTTCCCACTAGATCTAGTGGAAGAATAATTTACATTGTTACACAAAACAAATTACGTAATGATATTGTTATCTGATTCCACCTTCTTAAGGTGACTGACATGAGCGAGACTGTTCTGGTCAGCATCCTCACAATGTTGTAAGAGAACAGTAACAGGGGTGAAGAAGGACGTAACCAGCCACGGACCACCCCACTTAGGAGATAGCTTTGCAGAGATCCTGTCGGCCGCTGAGCTAAGGGGAAAATTGCGGCAGAATCATTTGTAATTTACATAAACACGAACAGGTTTATGCCTGTGGTTGTAAGATGCAGCCATTATAAGCTTGGACCTCTGCAAATTGCTAAAAACAAGCTTACACCTTTCGCAATATGTAGAGCTTCCAGGGTATCCAACCAACGGCTCCATATCCCAAACGGCCAACAGGGTGTGATTCAATTCCCGACCCAAAATAAGAGAAGAAGGGGTGCACCCAGTGGATTCGTGAACAGCCATCTTGAAAGCAAGAGAAATAAAATCCAAATCCCTATCCCAGTTAGGCCGGGTGCTACCATTATAAATGGTAAGAGCAATGTTCACATTCCTATTGAATCTCTCAACCTAGTTGGAGGCCGGATAGTGAGGACTAGTAGTAATGTGCTTAATACCCCAAGAAAAACACACGCTAGAAACATTTTTGACCGAAAGCAAGGTCCGTTATCGATAACAAAATTTCTCAGAGCACCAAAAATAGCTCAGGCCCTTTCAGAAAGGGCTTTAATGGTGGTAGAGCCTTTCATATTCCTAAGAGGGATGATAATAACAAATTTAGAGAATCCGTCAATCAAATTAAGCACGCAAGTGTTTCCCTTAGTAGATCGGATAATGGGGCCCACAAAATAAACAAATACAGTCTCCCAGGGTTTATGAACAACATATGCAGAATGCAGCCCTTAACTGATGTGGCGAGGAGGTTTCGCTCCTTGACACCCTTCACATTCTCTAACCCACTGCCTAATGTCTTCATCCAATCCCAGCCAAAATCTCTTACCCAATTTTCCTGTGGGTTTTAAAAATAGCCAAATGACCCCCAAAAAGAGAATTATGGAAGTATCTTAAAATCATATCTCTTAATTTCTTAGGGGCAAATAATTTCCTACCCTTACCATTCTTCCTTACCACGTATAAAAACACTTTATGCAAGGTAAAACCTTCAACATTTATCCCAGCAACAAGACGATCAATAACATCCTTGCAATACGGGTCTTCCTGCTGGTGCTGAACCAAGGAAACGAAGGACTCAGTAATGGTACTAATTACGTTCAGGCCAGAAGGTTCGGGCATAGACAGTATAGGAAACAAACCTTCATTAATGCGGGAAAGAGTATCCACGACCACGCTATCATTACCAAATACATGTACGGTTTTGAATTTATATTGAGACAATTTAAGCACCCACCTACCAATTTTCCATAATTGTTTGGGGTGATTGAAAATCCAGGAAAGGGCCCTATTTTCGGTGTATAAAAAAATTCACTTTGTTCTAAGTAGTCGGCAAACTTCTCAATGCCGAAGAGGCATCCCAGACATTCCTTTTAGTAAACACTATAGCACCTCAGCGCATCATTAAGAGCTCTACTAGCAAAGGCAATAGGCATGAGGCCTTCAGAGTGACGCTGGCAAAGCACCGCCCCAAGAGCGTAGGAGGAGGAATCAACTTTCAACTCAAAGGGGGGAACAAATCCGGCATTTTAAGTACTCTAGGGGAGATAAGGGAATGTTTGAACTGAACAGAGGCTTTATTCTGATCATCACCCCATAAGAACTGAACGCCTTTCGTTTTCAAAGCATTTAATGGGGTAGCGACCTCTGATAAAGAAGGTATAAACCTGGCGTAGTACGCACACATTCCAACAAAGCGCTGCACTTGTTTTAAGTTTGTAGGCGCAGGATAGTCAATAATGGGTTGGATACGCTCAAGATTAATGAGGATATGACCTTGAGAAATGACGTACCCCAAGTACTTAACTCAATTAGTGCCCCGCGTAATCTTGTCCGGGTTAACCGTTAGTCCTGCCTCTCTTAAGTGTTCGAGGACTAACCTAACATGTTCTTTATGTTCGGATAAGGACTGGCTATGGATGCAAATATCGTCTTAGTAGTTAAAGACAAATTTAAATTTGAAATCAGACCAAATATGGTCAAGAATCCGACTTAGCGCTGCCCCTCCGAAACTAATACCCAAAGGAACTCTACTAAATTCAAAACAACCCCAAGGAGTAACAAAAGCACTGAATTGTTTAGAGCTCTCAGACAGGGCACATTGAAGAAAGCTAGCGTTGAGTTCTATAAGACTATAGACCTTCGCCCCACCTAAATGTTGAAAGGCACTTTCAACAGTGGGCTTAGGGTAAGGGTCAAACACAATTTGCTTATTAATTTTACGGTAGTCCACAATTAATCTGTAGCCTCCATCTTTTTTTGGAATAATGAAGGCAGGGCTGATAAAAGAGGAACGAGAAGGCCTAATTACATTTTTATCGAGGAGATCTTTGACCAAATTTCTGAAAATATGTAATTGGGGGGGGGGAGGGACATGAGTAAGGGGAAGATCTCACCAGCTTGTAATTGGATAAGGAGATCTCATAAGGAATGATGTCACATTTACCTAGGTTGGTAGTGATAACATCAGAAAAATTTCTAATAGTGGAGCTAAGCTCATTAGGAGTATTAGACAATGTAAGAATTACTTTGGACCAGTAGTCCTTTTCAAATTATATTTTAACCTCAGGACAAAATTTGAAATACAAACATCCTTCTTTAAGGTCAATCTGAGCTTGAGACCTTGCTAAAAATTCAATACCCAAAATAATATCCTAAAGAAGGTTGTCAATCACGAAAATGGGGTGTTTCCAGGGAAATCTGTTAATTTTGGTCAAGAGCAGCACTTTTTAATCAACAGTTATATAATTACTATCAGCAATAGCAAATTTTTTAGGAAGAAAAAACTATTGATAGAAAATAAATGATTAAAAATGCTATTAAAGAAAGTTGATTTTATAAATGATGAACTAGCGCCAGTATCGATTAATGCCAAACATGATACACCATTAATTAATATATTAACAAGAGGTTCAGGATCACATGGTTTATGAAAGCGTCGTCCGAAAAAGCCATGTCTTTGTCGGCGCATAGTCAGTTATTGTACGATATTGATTCTTATAGTGGTCCATTTGAGCGCAATTAAAGCATTTAATATTATCCATATTGTGTTCTTTTTTTATGGTTTTACTCAAACAATTTCTTTAGAATAGTAGACTTGGGCAGACATCTATGTATTACAAAACTTGTATGTAGATCAGGGAAGAATAATATATGAGTGTATTTTACCCATGATTAGTTGCTTCAAATTTTAGGGCCAAAAAAGGGCTGAACTGGCTTAGGCCGTTACAAACATTATATAGATATAGACAGAAGAAAACTTCTAAAAATAGACTTACCGTTCGGTTCATGAACAACGGCACTAGTCTAATATTGTCTGATTTGATGGTGACAGGAAGGCTGGAGTTTAAATCCCTGTCGAGTGTCTAAGGTTTTAGATGGTTTATCAATCCGTCTCCACGCAAATGATCTTTATTTCCTTTCATTTATACCTATACCCCTCCTTACTCATGTAGTGTAGATATGTGGATAGCCCAGATGGATAGTGATGGGGAGAGGAAGGTGAAAATACATGAATATGATTCATTGATAGAACTCAAAGTTAGAATATATCAACCTTTTTTCAAAATAAATCCAAAACAAAGAGATTATAAAAATGTTTTCATATGTCATAACTTAATTATTGTTTATGTCACTAATGTTAAAACTAAAGGTGACATGATTATAAAGACTTGTCTCTATGTTTGAGTTGTAAACAATATTTCTGGGGGACCCAGTTTCAACTCCGGATGATGCTTGCGAAAATATTAACTGTTTGTGTACGGGTTCATCCAGCTTTCAATTAGGCCTTTTAGATAAGTGTTTATTGTCATAGGTTGAATGTGTTTGTAAAGCTTGTGTTGATGTGTGTGTTCTCAAAAGGAACGTTAAATACTCAAATAAATATAAATTATAAAAAATATAATTAAAATAACTAAATGATCGATATACAGCAATATATGTTCTACGTTCTCAATTTGAAGCTATTTAAGCTCTAGAAAAGTACACTCAAGTTCTTATAGACTGTGTCAATAAATATATTTTATTTTATATAGCACAGGATCATAAAAAGATTATGTTTTTAATCAAGCCAAAAGATATTTTTAGAGCTGACACAACATTTTGACACCCTAATACAGTGGTTCCCAACCGGGGGTACGCGTACCCCAGGGGGTACGCGAAAAGAAAACGGTAATGGCGGCCACCAGCTAAAAATAAGAATTAAAAACATATGAAAAAGAATTTTAAAAAGTAGGTAGAGGTTTTTACTAATATTGTCAGTTGTAATATTGGCCTCCATATCATTAAAATCTTCTATGAAAGAGGGGTTGAGTCCGCTAGAAGGAGCGGCCTTGCCTCCTCCCGCCCACGCCGCTGAGAAAGGTTAAGGGGCTGTGTCCGCTGGAAGGATCGGCCTTCCCTCCTGCCCACGCCAAACCCCTCCCCTATATCCCTCCGCTCAGGATTGGCGCTTTCCTTCCTCGCGGCTCACCCTTCCTCGGTCTTTTAGACTTGATAATTGACGCGTGCCGGGCTGTGCATAAAAACAAAGAATAAATTAGTGTTGTGTTTAACTTTTGTTGTGGTAGTTTGTATTGAGTCGTATGCTTGTTATTGCTATAATAATACGTCAATTTTTCTACCAACTACCTACTAATCACGTGATTTACGCTATGGATCAGTGGCTAAAAACTGGATCTGTGCGGAAGCGGAAGTTGACTGAAACAACAAATGAAGTGCCGTGCACATCATTCGACACTGATTGGACCAACAATACGACACCACAACAGGTACAAGAACCATTGCCAGAGCATGTGAGTAAACAAACTGCAGTTTCTTCTTATTCTTCTTCTTCAGAGGGAATAATAACCAAGAAAAGAAGGTATTTGGACAGCTACATTAATTACGGGTTTTCATATATAGGAGAAGAGGACTGCCCTAAGCCCCTCTGTGTTGTTTGTGGGGAAGTATTAAGCAACGGTTCAATGAAGCCTTCTTTGCTCACACGCCATTTACATACCAAACATCCCGAGCATAAAGATAAAGATGCCACGTTTTTTCTACGGTTGAAACTTCAGAGTTCTGTAAACGTTAAAAAACATTTTGAATCCACCAAAAGTGATTCATTCAAAGCTACCGAGGCCTCCTACTACATTAGCTATCGTATTGCGAGACGAGGTAAAAACCACACCATTGGTGAAAATTTAATTTCACCGTGCCTCAAAGATGCTGTCAGATGCATGCTTGGAGAGGAAAGTGCTCATAAAATGAGCTTAATACCTCTCTCAAATAACACGGTGTCTCGAAGAATACGGGACATGTCAGACGATGTTGAGAGCACAGTCATAAGTCACGTCAAAGTTTGTGATTTTTTTTCTATTCAAGTCGACGAAAGTACCGACGTTGCGCAATATTCTGTGCTACTTGTAATTGTTAAGTACTTGAAAGACTTAGAATTTGAAGAGAATCTCCTTATTTGTCACCCAATGAAGGGCCGTACGACTGGTAAAGACGTATTTGAAGCAATTGATCACTATTTTGTTGAAAAAGGAATTCAATGGTCAAAATGCGTTGGGCTCACCACAGATGGAGGAAAATCCATGGAAGGTTGCTACTCAGGTCTTCGTGCGCGCGTGGCAGAAGTCGCCCCAAAAATGAAATGGACGCACTGCTGTATTCACAGACAGAGCCTCGCGTCGAAACCTTTGCCTCCAGATTTGAAAAACGTTCTTGATGAAGCGGTCAAGGTTGTCAACTTTATCAAGGCAAATCCTACTAACTCCAGGTTGTTTAAATTACTGTGTGAAGACATGGACATCATTCACAACACTTTACTTTTGCACACCGAAGTTAGGTGGTTGTCCCGGGGTAAAGTCCTGACGCGGCTGTTTGAACTTCGACACGAGGTAGCCCTATTTTTGGAAGAGCATCCTTTTAAAAATCTTGGATCCAGGATTCATGATTTTGAATGGTTACAAAGCCTTGCATACCTGAGTGACATTTTCCACCAGATTAATAAACTCAATCTTTCACTTCAAAAAAATTGTAACATTTTTCAAGTTGTCGACAAAATTGAATCCATGAAAAATAAAATTTGATTTTTGGGCAAAGTGCATTAAAAAAGGACAGCCTGAAGTGTTCGAAACACTTCACGATTTCTTGTCACAAGCCGAGCTAAATTTAACAGTCGGTGATAAGATAATTGAGCACCTGGAAGGATTAAAATCCTCGTTTGAAAAATATTTTTCAAAGCCGGAAATGGGAGATCGGTGGATATCTAATCCTTTCAAAGAAGAGTATTTTGAACTTGCTTCATTGTCGATTCCTGAAAAGGAGAATTTGCTAGAGCTCGCATCAGATACCACTCTGAAGAACCTCTTCAATGGTGGAATGGTGAATCTAGTCAGCTTTTGGACTCGTCGTGGTGACGAATACAGTGAACTTTCTAGAAAAGCAATAATGTTTTTGTTGCCGTTTGCTAGCACGGAGCTTGTTGAACGGGCGTTTTCTTCGTATACTTATATAAAAAATAAATATAGAAGCAAATTAGACGCAGCTCCGGATTTGAGATTGTATTTATCCTCTTTTGAGCCTAATTTTTCAAAACTATGTAACTCAATACAGTCCCAAATATCACATTAATTTTTCATTTTTCCAATCTTTGTGTTAATTTGTTTGCTTACTTCAAAAATAAAAAACTATATGATGGAAAAAATAGACCATTTATTTTAATTCAACATATACCTTTTTGGAGAAATTTTCGGAATCTGTAATAGGTGAAAAAATTAAGGGTGGGGGGTGGAGGGGGATGGCCGGAGGATTTGGGGTAGGGGGTACGCGGAAAGGAACCAAGCCAGCTGGGGGTACGCAGTCTGAAAAAGGTTGGGAACCACTGCCCTAATAGATCTACCTAACTATACACAACTCTCTTAACCTATTGCTAAATCGTCACAACTATCTTACCCTACAACTAAATCTATATATAGGTACTCACAAATTGATTACCCTACTACTAAACATATACTATATATAATAAGTCGTCAAAACTTTATTTCCCGTCTACTAAATCTCTTTATAGGTCATCAAAACTTTATTTCCATTCCCTACCATTAGATCTATTTAATAAATCGTCATAGCATTCTTACCATACTACTTATTCTATCTATAAGTCGTCTCAACTTTCTTGCCCTACCAATAAATATATCTATAGGCTGTCACAAATTTCTTGCCCTACTAAAAATATATTTATATATCATCACAACTTTTTTACCCCTGCCACAAAAAGAGTATAGGTTGACATGACTTTCTTACTTATATATAGACAAAAAATGAATGAGCATACATATGAATACTTCAACAAATAAATGTTACCACCTTTATGAGCCCTCAGAATGTCTCACAGTGAAAGAAAGAGAACTGGTAGTAAATAGTTTATTTTTGCTATCAGGATCAGTAATTACATTTGAATACGTAACATTCTCATCCAAGGTTAGTACAAATTACTGTCCTTGAAGGTACATAAATCGTGTATTTTCTTTTTTATTTGTTTTGTGGCGCGTTTAGTAATATAATTATTTGAACGGATTAATTTAAGGAATATAATATAGGTAATAGCTTAGAAGAAGTTAATTCACAACAGTATTTGGGGAAGATAGGCAAACTACAGTCAAATTATCATGTGTGAAAACACTATCAGCTTACCTCGTGGAGATTTGAACCTTAACCTCTACATCAACGTCAGACAATTGCGATGCCCTCTGGCCCTCTTGGTTACCGATTAATGTGATATAAATAGTCCACGGGGGCGTTCAAGTAATACGTATGCACATTTTTTTGCCATTTTGAACCCTTCCCCCCTTTTTAAGCAAAAATAAACAAATGTCCAACCCCCGTGTAATTTGTTCACAAGAATAACTATTATTTTGTATGCAATTCATGAATTGCTGATAATTATTAGCTTAGAGTTGTACATTATTTATCTATTTGTGGTATTTAACGTGCAATTTCTGAAACAACTGATTATATCAGCACACAAGAACTTTCTATGAGCGAGAGCGAAATGGTCTACCAATTTTTCCGAAAAATTTATTTTCACATGTCTTCCAGGGTTTCACAATTGACATGGGACCGATGTATTTACTTCCCCTCCGAGGGAGGTTGTGCTATGGATTTTTATCGCTTAATTAAATCCATCAACTTCAGCTGGTTTTGAATCCCCGAACATCGTATCCTGAAGTGAGCACTTTACCCCATGAGCCATGACCATCAAGGTTGACGCGGTGTAAATTAATGATGCTAAATCATTAACAATTAATAATGTTGTAAACTGATTTTAAATTCATTGTACTAAGCAAGCTAAATTTTAAAAAAAACTATAAAATTAATTTTAATTCCTACGTAGTAATAGAAAAGGTACTATTAGTGAATTATTGTAATTGTGAATAGCTTTAAGCCACTTTTAATCTTATGACAAAAGTCATTGAACCCACACATTGAAATTTTTAACTTTGTGTCCCTTTTGGGCGGCTGAGTTACTGCGCCATTCTTTCCCGTCCGTTTGTGTCATACGTAAGCATTGTTCTGACCTATCTTTTCAGTGAAAATAAGCAAAGTTCAAACACCCTAAGCCCTTTAGGTGCTTACGTGATACTTGAACGCCCCCTATCTAAGAATGTATACTTTGAGGGCAAAGTCGTATCCAAGGCATGTTGTTGAGGTGGGTGATTGGTTTTCCTAAAGGTACTTTTAGTATAAATTTAATAATTTTAACTAATCAAGATTACAATTTATAATAATTTTAATAATTTGCCAATCAATTTACCTTTTTCAATTTGCCTTTATTATAGTGCTGGCCAACAGTCGTAAGACCTATAACAAACCAGCACTGAAAAGTACAAGTACCTCATAAATACATATAATTACACGAGAAAATAAGATAAACAATACTAGATAAATAATGCTATATAATGATTAATAATTATGAAAAAATAGTACATAATAATGAAAAGAATAAAAAATAGCAATAATAGCAAATAACTAAAGATTAGTAAAGTATTAATAACAAATAGCTAAAGAGTAGTAGTAATAACAACAACAATAATAATAATATTGATAGTTTATAAAACGAATTTTAATTTGTAATTATAATACAAACTGAGTACTTGTAAGAAAAAAACATCTTTGTTATCAAATTTGTAATTTTTGATATGAAATAGATAAAAAAAAAGTCACTGTTACAATAAAAGTAATATATATGTAGTGTAAATAGGCCCAAAATGATTTAGCAGCTATTATATAAAATGTATCTTATTACAATTAATAGATATCATACTAAGCTTAGAAATCTAATTACTGAAGAATGTTAGTTGTAAACCACTTACTTTTCTGCACATTAGAATTAAGCTGAAAGTATTATTGAGTGGCTCATGTGAGAGATAGGATGAGGGAAGTGCTTGTCTGTCATTATTACAACATTTAAGTAATGGTTAAAATATTTTTTATTATTTTTATGGAGGTATAGAGATGATAGCCCCCATCGCCCCCCCCCTCCCCCTCCCTTTGATCCGCCACTGTTTTAGGGTTGTTTATTTCACAGTTTGATTTCCTGGTGATACTCGACCTCACTTAATCTCGCCTCCGTTAAAAAATAAAATCTTAGGGAAATTTTTTTTTATTCACTTATTTTAACACTTATTTATTTGAAAATAGCTCTAGTGAGCACACCAAGGGGGAAAAAAAATTTTTTTTTGTAGCATGTTTTACTATTCATACGGGCTGTCCAAATTAAGTTACACTAATAGTGTATTGATTAGGAAGGTATGATGGAGAGAAAATGTACCAGAATTTACGTGGAAGGAGAGTGGAAAGCCATTTAGGAAAAACCACCCTAGTACACCAGATTGGGGTTCCAACCTCCTCCAGTCAGTGGCGAACCAGACTAAATGAGCTTGACATTAACCACGTGAAGCCCGATGCGGACATATAAATATATATAGGTACATATATATTATATACGTATCTGAATATGAATATACGTATGTATATACTATATAAATGTAACTGTACGTATTCAATACAAGGCCTTTGCCTTGCTTTGCTTGCTTTCCCTTGCTTTGCATTTTTATTTTTAATATTTTCTTCTTGTGAAGCAAATTATATTTTTAACTATTTTGTTATCATTGATTAGATACTTTCCAAGGACAGTGAGTTGATGGAAGACTTTTCCCATTACTTTTTAACTCATCTTTAGATTATACTTTTAGAGTAATACCAGAGAATAAGGAAGGGTTGACACTAAACAATATAATGCAGCTATAGTAGTCTTGGAAACTCAACACTTGCTAGCTCGACATTCTGTGTAATTTGACACGCACACGTGCACACATCCACACACACACAATCCAAGGTCATTCAACTGTATAACCTCCTAGTTTGTGTAACTTGAGTGGACTAGTCATGCTGTGGTGTTTTCTGTGTTTGTTAGTTTTCCAATTCAGTAACGTGTTATTCGAATCAATACATTATTATATGTACAGTATTATAATGAATTTCTGTATATTACACGTATGTATATACACCATTATATTAACACGTAATATATTGTACTGTACGTATATTACTGTCACTGTACAGTACAACTATACCTATAATATTCAATATTGTACTGTGATTCAGCCTTGTTTTGTGAGCATGACATAGCAAAAATCCATCTTTTGCAAGTTCATTCGTAAAACTCGACATTTCAATAACTCGATACCATCTCAGTCCATATTATGTTGAGTTTCCGAGAATACTGTATTAGGATACGCAGACGCTTTAGCTTTGATATGCAGCAGTAAGTTAGGCCAGAAATGCAGAAATGTTATTAGAGGCTGAGAAGAAAATAGATTTAGAGGTGAATGCTAAAACGACTAAGTATATAATCACACAGAGGACACAGATTGGAGAGATAATTTAGAGATTACTTTGAACAACACACCATTTTACAAGGTTAATGAGCTTAAATATTTAAGAACAATTTCAACTAGAAATAACGATATAGGTTGGAAATCAGGAAAATAATACAGTCGGGAAATGCATGCGATTAATCAATCAGTAAGTTGTTAACATTTCGACTGCTTTCAAGGAATGTAAAACTAAAAATATACAAAACCATAATAACGGTTGCTCTCTACGGGTGCGAAACGTGATCTCAACAACGACGAAAACAAATCTAGGGTGTTTGAAAACAAGATGCTTAGGAAGAAATTTGGTCCAAAAAGGGATGAGAATACTAGAGAGTGAATGTGGTTACACAATGATGAATTTCATAACATTTTATCACAAGAAGACATTGTTAGAATGATCAAGTCTTCTAGATTACGATGAGCATAACATGCAGTGCGGGTGGTAAAATCTAGAACCGTGCTCAGGGTACAGCCTGGTAAAACCGATGGAAATATACCATTGAGAAGACTAGATGGAGGATAAAATTAGAATGAACCTGAAAAATATAGGGTGTAATGAGGTGGACTGGAAAAAATTATCTCAAGATAAGGATAGGTGACATACTTTTGTAAGTGTAGCAATGAACTTTCGTGTTCCTAATCCCACGCTATCAATGATCAAATAATGTTCTGTTAAATAAGCCAAAGCCTATAGTTTGACTATATACTCACGATACGAGGATATCGGGACTTATATACCCAATACAATCGTTTTCATAGAACACTGGGAACAAAAATAGTGATAGTTAAAAGTGCTACTTTAAAATAACTACATAAGTATTTTCTTGAAAGCAGGATGTGATATAGGAAAAATGTACTAAATGAAACCGGTTGGGATAGTGAAATCCGGTCTCAAGGATCGGTTATAAAAAGTAAAATATAATGTGACTAGCTTACTGACTTAATTTAACATTTAAATTAAGAGGAAACTAAACAGCCTCTCTCTTGTAACACACCCCCAGCATTTCCCACCAAAAAAAATGACAGACAGAGGTAGGCACAAGAGAGTTATAGTTTATTGACAAAAACAAGATACAACTCATTGGGGGAGTGGCACATAGGAGTTATAGAAAGAGCCCGCAAGCCAGAAGGGCTGCGAAAGGTTGGGATAGTGAAATCCGGTCTCAAGGATCGGTTATAAAAAGTAAAATATAATGTGACTAGCTTACTGACTTAATTTAACATTTTAATTAAGAGGAAACTAAACAAACTGTATCCTTTGGTTCATCCCACCAATGCTCTACAAACTGTGACACCCAGGTTATTATGTATTTTAAACACTAAATACATCTCCCAAAACATAAAAGCTAACTTATTATAAAAATAATATTCAATATTAGATATTTAAAGACTGATATAACGACGACCTTGTTTATCTTTGTGTACATTATCATTATATGATAGTTTTACAACCATGACAGCTCCTCTTTGTTGGAATCTGCTTACATTGCTCAAACTTCCTTGAGAAACGTGTACCAGGATGGCCACGTGAGTCCTCCAGTATCCTACACCTAACTAACCTATCCCAAAAACACCACCCAACCGCTTCAGTGGCCACATGGTCTAACGTGCTACTCTCACACTAGACTAGACTATCGATGACGGGGAGCTTGAGGTTTGAATCTCGGTTAAGTGTACTTACGGTGTTTTTTCCTAAATATGTTTCTACTCTCTCTCTTTCTAAGCAAATGCATGTATACTTCCTTGAAATATAACCTTCCTAGTACCTAAAAAGCATTAGAGTAATTTGTACATAACCATATAACCTGAACGGGTAGTAAGACGTGGTGTTAAAAAAAACACTCAGCCTCCGACCTTTAATTCACAAGTAGGCGTCATATTTAAAAATGGCTTCCAATGGTGAACGGTTTGAAAACTGAGGTGGCTTTCTTCATAAAATACACTAATTGGGCATCTAATTCGTATAATAAAAAAATTGGGCTTTTATAAAAAAAAAATTAGAATTGACTTATATCCCTGTCAGAGTAAATAACGAGGAAAGCATTATTTTATAAAAGATATGGGGGGATCAGTGTATAAAAGAATTTCCAGTGCATAAAGTTGGAACTAACTCGGCTATCTGGACCAGAATACTTTACAACAGATTAGGTTCTCACCTTTGCCCATGTGCCCACCGATGTAAGTCTAAAGAAGCTATTTGAATATATAGCCTGAGTATTGATTAAAAATTTTAATTGATCTTGTTAGTGCAAATCCAACCTCTTTTTTTAGTTTAAAATGTAAATGATATCGTATACATTCTTGCAATCTACAAGCTCATAAAAGTTTCAAATATAAATATATTATGCTGTTTTATTATTAACTAATCAATTATTCTCAAAATAATTACGTTACAATTTGAATTAATTATTCATGCTTTAACTGTCATTTATCGAGCAGTAATATCTTATGGCAATTAACCTACTAAGGGGTGTTTCCTGTTTTCCTTGTACAATGTTGATTCACCTCCACTAATTTATGCCACTTCAGAAGGTAATCGAGGCTCAAAACTACATCTGCTCGGTAAGAAGTTAATTAGGGATTTAACGGGAAATTATTTATGCGAATTATTCAGTAATTAGTAGATCCACTTAGCTTGATATAGTAGATCGAATGTTTAATACCAGAGTTTAAAGGTTTGGTCTCAAGGTTAGAGTGACTGACATCTGACCCAATAAACCTGAAATTAGTTGAAACTAAGAGTGGTAATTTATGAAACTAATGGCCGGAACTATTGTTAATGCATTTTAGTGGGGATATTCCCTCTTATATATCATATTCTGAAAATTGAAAAATGACACCTGGACACGGGAATCGAACCCGGGACCTTCGGCTTAGTACGCCAATGCTCTTACCACTGAGCTATCCAGGATTCGTCCCGTGCCCATGGTCATTCTTCACTCATAGTTTAAGGCAGAGTCTAAGATGGACGTGCGGAAGTCGTCAGCTTATAAACATGTGATTATATGAGATCACAGCCATCAGACCACGCAGCCATTAGCGACTCGGTAGTTGGCAATTTAGCAGCCATTCGACAATTATATATATATAATTGTACAGGATCTTGTATATATTCATGAAACAAATAGCCGAAACTATTGTTAATGCATTTTAGTGGGGATATTCCCTCTTAGATGTCATATTCTGAAAATTGAAAAATGACACCTGGACACGGGAATCGAACCCGGGACCTTCGGCTTAGTACGCCAATGCTCTTACCACTGAGCTATCCAGGATTCGTCCCGTGCCCATGGTCATTCTTCACTCATAGTTTAAGGCAGAGTCTAAGATGGACGTGCGGAAGTCGTCAGCTTATAAACATGTGATTATATGAGATCACAGCCATCAGACCACGCAGCCATTAGCGACTCGGTAGTTGGCAATTTAGCAGCCATTCGACAATTATATATATATAATTGTACAGGATCTTGTATATATTCATGAAACAAATAGCCGAAACTATTGTTANGATAGCTCAGTGGTAAGAGCATTGGCGTACTAAGCCGAAGGTCCCGGGCTCGATTCCCGTGTCCAGGTGTCATTTTTCAATTTTCAAAATATGATAGTGGTAATTTACATTAACAATGTACTCAACCACGGGCATGATAGTTGAGACGATTGGATTTAATCCCGGTGGAGTCTAATGTTTAGTTTTTACGTGGTTCAAAATCAAGTGAAATATGGATGATTCGGAGCTTACTGCAAGTGCGGTTCAGGTGAGTAACCACTTTGTGCTAAGCGCTTGATTTTGATTTTTCACACATATTGGTTTTCCATCCTCCCTCTCGGTTAATGCTGGTGCAATCATTATTAGACAACTTAACCCTTGATTTTTGTTTGATTTAATTTTAGTACCGAAAAGGCTATGTCTGTGCTAGACTACCTTATTCTTATCGTATGGGCAAGGAACGATCCCTGATTGGGTTAACTAATAACTGCATTTTCTTCAAAATATGGGCTTCCATATTCTCTACAAGATAATGCTGGTAAATTCACTCAAAACAATCCATCTCGTTTTGAACCCTATTCTTAACCCAAAAACTAACAAGTAGAGTCCAAAAATAAAAATAAAACTAATAAAAACGGCAATAGGTGTGAGTTGTGTGAATTATAAAAAATATTGAAATCTAAGTACAACAACTATACCCAGAACACGCAACCCAATTCGGTTGCGGACTATGCCCGACGATCAGCCTCAACAATGGTTAAATGTACACCTGAACCACCCACCAAAAACAAAAACCTCCTGAAAGTTGGGAAGTTATAAAACCTAAGGATATATAAGTAATAGGAAAGTAGCATAAATCGAGAAGTCAACAGAATTGATCATTTATTAAAAGAATGAATTAAATATTTGCAACATGTCAAATAAGGAAGAAGTCCTTATTTGAATTAATAATGTACAAAAATCGTGCTCATCATGACACAATAGTTTAGCCTGAAGAAAGCAATAATATACTAACAACTAATTTCTTGATCTTGGTTAACAATATCATACGTGGAAGTCATTGTTTATTCCACTCAGTCTCCAAAGACTGTAAATACAAAACCTTAATCTTAAAATTTATCAGGAATCCTCATTTTCCAATACTAACAATAATTTGAGTTGAGTATTGCCCGTAGCTTTCAAAACAAATTTCGTAGTGATAAAAATGAACAATACTACACTGGTTCTTCATATATAAAAAATTGTATAACATCAATAAACTTTAATATCGATCCTAAAATTAACCAACAATATGTTCGCTAATCCTGGTAAAGGAATTGAAGTCAATAATCAAAATTAATATAAAGTTTTCCAACCATCTCATCACTAGCGCTGTCCTTCAATTAACGCCCAACCACATAACTATAACCTTACTACTTATAACTCAAGGTTAACAACAAGATTAATTTAAGTTAATACACATTTCCAAGATCTAATATTTAATAAACATTTCCAAGATCTAATATTTAACGGAGCAAACCAAATTTGACCATTACTCAAAAGATTTGAGATAAATAAACAATGAATATGCCAAAACATTTACTATCCCTATATTTAAATTATCAAAATTCTCTGCTTAATCTTGTGTGACCAGTGTCCAATCATTTCAATAAAATAAAATAAATTATTAATACTATGCCGAAAGAGACTTTAGAAGACATAAAGTAAATAAATACGCCGAAAGAGAATTTTGCTTACATTTTATAAATAATTAAAGCCTCAGCCTCGTCCAACTATTACCGAAGCATGTCCAAGAGTGCTCTATCATTTTCACAACCAGTCTTATATATCATTAAGTACAACTCATGGAACACAGAACGAAGAGACCACACGGGGAGCCCGGCAAAGATTTATCTGATTACCAAACCCTTCCTTCACCTCTGACAAGACATCTTGTGGATGTGTGGAATGCCAGGCCTCCACCAGAATGCCAGGCCTCCACCGTGGTTTGGATTCCACGTTAAACTGTAGGTCCTTCATTTCATCTCACAATCACCCTACCATCACACATGAGCGTTAGTGCGTATAACCCGAACGGGTAGTAAGACGCGGTGCTAATAATAATAATAATAATAATAATAATAATAACACACGGGGAGGGGTGGTAATCCAAAGAGAATAAAAAAGGGGAGGAATTTACACGCGATGGAATTTTCCATACGTTTCTAGACCACTTGGGAACAACCTGGACACTGGGGTGAAGGGTATCTTCTTTTCTTCTGAAGTTCTTTGGCCCGGTATTCTTGCGCATGGATATTGGGGTGGTGCCGGATCAGTCTATCATGGCATGTTGTTGAAGCCGGGTGCGTTATTCGTGGCTGGGAGTGTGGTGTCCGTAGCTGGGCTCAACTGGGGTCGACATCCGTGAAATGGAGTAAGTCTCTGTTTTACAACTTAGATATTAGCACTTGTAGCAAGCAAATGCTACAGTTTTATTGCATTAGGAAAAAAAAAAAGTTGCTGCAGGCTTTTTTAAAGAAAAAGTTTTCCCCTCCCGACTAAGAGCCAAGAGATCAAGATTTAATTTGTGTCTGGAGTAGTAGTGAAATATTTTTCAAATATATTTTTTCCATCCTCTAGCTAAGCGAGTTCTCTCAGATTTATTTGTATTTTAAACTTCTACTGTTTCCTTAGACTTATTAGTTTCAGTTACAGATAGACCGAAAGGGAGGTCAAACATATGATACCCAAATAATAGTAATAAAAACTAATAAAATAACCAAATTCTAATAGCCTTGTTTTGAAATTGTTGTAGTGGACTAACCAGTCCTAGCCCATACTACTTGAATCAGCTGAAGAAAATCATTTCTCGAAATAATATATAGATATGGATTTCTAATTATGTATATATATATATATATATATTAATATATAACTCCATTTGTTACATACCACGCCTCGGGAACATCGCTGAACAATAATAGCTCCATCGGAAGAATTAACTACTCTCGCGCTTCATTCAACACTGGACTACCGAGCTATCTTACCAACTGTGGCCTCACCCACGAGAGCGTGGGTTCTGTGGCTGGTGCCTACGGGCTGTTTTCAACGTTAAAGGGTGTTTACCCTCCCCCTTCATTTCCCATAGTTTATAATGTTCAGCCCCTATAAAACTCCACGGTTCAGTGGGAAAGACACAGTTCCAGCTTAATATTCTTCACGTCCGACGAGTCTCCGCTCCGCCGAAACTTCAACTCAGTGGTCACGACGATGCTGCCGACGGACAGGTGGATCGACGGGAATAATATGCTGAGAAAAGTTTGAATTTTTAAATTAGTAGGGAGTAGGTGGCTCAAGATTCAGTAGGTAGAGCTTAGGAATAGTTTTTATATCTGTTGAGTGTGTGTGTCGCTCTAAAGATTATCATATGTGTTATTGGGTTAGCCTTTTATTAATTATGACATGTTACACGTCATGCCATGAGTAATCTATCGCATCACATATTTTTCTGCTTGTTCCTTAAGGCCAGCAGTTTAGTTAGGGGTGCATCTCACTCCTTGGCCTGTATGCCCTTGTTTTAGTCAGCAGGACCTTCAGGCGGGAAAGGGGCTGTTTATGTTGTTTCAGGCCTGAAGATTATACCCAGTTAGGTATTGGTTAACATTTTTAGTGTGATCTGGGCGCCTCACGCAGTGTTGTTCACCCGGGTGTGGTGTTCAACTTGTGGATCATTCTCGCCCATCTGGCATTGCTCGCACACTATATAATATTTAATTATCGTTTTTCACTGGTTTGCGGTGCTCAATTTGTGGGTCGTTTCTGCCCATCTGGCATGGCCCACGTACTATATGTTATTTAAGTTTGTTCTTCACCTGTTTTCGGTGCTAGATGGGTGGGTTGTTCCTGCCTTTCTGGCGGGGTCATATCTTAATTGATTATATAGTCTGGCATCTTGTGGATCAAGAGTCATTATGAAGAGTTTAGGCATAGTTTTGGCCCTGCTCGCCAGTGGTAGCTTGCAAATGGTTTGTTGAATGATTACTATTGTATTGTGTGGAATTTCCCGGCTGCTATAACTATTCCATTTAAGAGTGCAACTAAAATTGTAAATTGCATAACCAGTGTTTTTCCTGTTGTGTTTAGCCTTAGGTGCTACACACCGAGTTTACTCTACGATTGTGTCAACATATTGATTTGCAGTTATTTAAATTACCTTGGCCATCACTATAGGCCAGTTTAGGAAATATTGGATTGTTCTGTGATGTTTGTCTATGTATTAGCTGGTTTACTAGCTCCATTAAACTCTTATGTCAACATGCATTTCTATCTTCTATTTTCAAGTGTTCTCCCATTATGTTTGTTTCCTTTTTTCACGTAGTCGGTGTCTTTAGTGTTAACAAGAGTGCCGTTGCACTGTCAATTAAAAAACCCCGCTTAACTCCATCAGCGGGGAATTTATTACCTGTCTCGAAGTGTGAGCCCTCATGCTACGCTGTGGTTTACCTACCGATAACTGGGCATTTCTCAATAAATGATTTCACATACTCTGATGCTACTTCTCGTTAGAAATTGAGAAATATTTCTAAACAATATTTTATTTAGAGACGTCCATTTTAATGGTCCCAATTTTTTAATAGACTGTACTACCGTTGATGGGAATATCAGGGTTCAAAACCCGGTCGGGTGTACTGAAGGTGTGTTTTTCTTAAATTTTTTCCCACACTCCCACCACGTAAATATGGGTACATTTCATCTAAATTCTACCTTTCTCATTTCTATCCCGTAGCCCAAACAGGAAGTGAGACGAGATAAAAATAAATGAGAGGTGTCAATATAAAATAGACATCACATGGTTATGGGCATGTGAAAATATGTTTATTAAGTAGCTATTTTTTTAACTGTGAATAAAATATCAATATCGTGTCGTGGAGTGTTGCCAGTATAAGTAGAGGTTGTTAAATTGTACATGTGATATGTTCTCACCTACTTGATCCCCATTTGCCAAATCATACATAGTGCTAGCTCTTCTTCCCATGGGAAATACACCTTAGTTGATACCTGACCAATCATAGTTAAATCGAGTGATGAGAACATTTTTTTTTATCACAGCGTCTTACTATCTGTTTGGGTTGTACACCCATGCACTAATAAAAAATGGTTTAGGGATTAGGAAGGTTTAATTGAAAGTAAGTACACCCACACATGCGTGGAAGGAGAGGAGAAAATAATTTAGGAAAACCACCCTCTGTGCACCCAACTGGAACTAAATCCAGATTCCCCCGTCTTCGGCAGTCTAGTATAACATTAGAGTAGCACGTTAGACCACGCGGCCACCGAAGTGGATCATGAGAACATATTAAAAGGAGGGGTGTGCGAAGGACACTTTTTAAATGCGAAGCAAAGTCAAAGAGAATCTTGAAACTTGCGAATAAAATTCGAAGTCGAAGTTGAAGCTACCTAGGATTTTTGTTGTTACTTAACGCCGCTTTTTATTTTTAAATTAATTATTTTTCTAGCTCTTGTTAGCAACAGGGGCAAGGAAAATTTCCTTATTTGTTACCTAAGGGCTATATTAATGACTAATGCACACAGGCTTACTGATAAGGTTAGTACCTTATCAATTAAGTTGTATTATGAAAAGTGAAAAAGACACCTGTACACGGGAATTGAACCCGGCCGGAACCTTTGGCTCGATTTGGGTTCGATTATCGTGTCCATGTATCATTTTTCAATTTTCACAATATTATATCTAGATGGAGTAATCCTCACTAAAATACCTAAATAATAGCTTTGGCTATTTGATTCGTAATTAAGTTTTAATTTTTACTTACATCGTGGGGTTTATAATATTATTTTGCAAACTTTACATGTGCATGTTTTTTATCTGCATTTCATAATTATAAATTAAATTCCGTTTTTGTTTCCTACTTTCCGTATCAGCCATTTTGAATAATAAAGAAAATGCGAAGAAGCTATGATAATCTTCTGTGTCAAAATTCACTTGTAAATTTGTCACAGATAATTCCAAAGAGATATAATACTAAGGGACCAAACATTAGACGCAAGCTACGAGGATAGCACAACTATTGCGCTATCTCTGATTCATACCAGTGAACATGGTGTTATTTCCTTAAAGGTATTTTTATTTGTAACAAAATTATGTTGGTGATAGTTAATATAATATATTAACATTTACTTACCCGTTTTTGATCCATGTTTACGTTGTGTTAGTTAAATTACTAGTTAGTGTTAAAATGCTGTTTAGTAACTGTTTAAAAATTATCAAGTATTGAAAAATGTAATATTTAATAAGATAAAATTAAATTATTTGAAAATTTATTGAAGTGTTATCCTCCTTTCGAAATTTTTCTAATATGCGAAGGTTATTTTAGATGTCGAAGTCGAAGCCGAAGGAGATTGACCTTCGAATTCGATTTTACGAAGCTTCGCACACCATCAATTACAGATACAGTTTACATTAGCTCTGATTACCCTGGTGACACTCCATGACACTACACTGGTAAATCTGTTTTTAAACCCACCTCAGTGACTGCATGGTCTAAGGCGTCCCCCTCGCAAAAGACTAGACTGCCGATGACAGAGAAATTGAGGTTCTAATCCTTGTTGGTTGTACCAAGGGTGGTTTTTCCTAAATGGTTTCCTACTCTTACGCCATGCAAATGCTAGTACACTTCATCTAAGACTAAGCTACTTCATCCCTAGCTCATAATCTTAAGTAACACGGAGCGATTTAAAAAATATGTCTTTAATAGATTGTAATAATTGTTTATTAACAAGAAACTTTCACCTTTGATTTTAAGGACGCTATAATTTAGAGGAATCTCCACGCCAATTATAATATCTCAAGTTAAAATCACCAAATAAATAATATTTTAAAGTATATTAGAATTATATGTCTGGCAGTCATAATTAAAAAAGGTCATTCACTTTGAGACACGCTATTATAATTAAATACGAGAGATAAACCATGACCTTTCTCATTCCCGTGACCATGTGGTAAGAGAGGTAGTCTAAAAGACAAATAAGGTAATGTACCTTTATTCGACGCCCAGACAAATGTATTATTTGTGGATCAGTTCTTATGTTTGTTTGATTCCTGGCGCTAGGGTTGGTTCTTTAGTATTAGGTGAGCTTTCTTAGAAAAAGTTAATTTGTAAGTCATATTTTCAGGTAATCTTGTACACACTTTAGTAGGCACATCCGTGTGATGGCTATTAATGGTTTAGCTAAAACTGTGATCGTCTTCGGTGGCTACTTGCAGTAGACTGGACTGCCGATGATGAGGATATCGAGGTTCGAATCTCGGTTGGGTGTAGTGAGGGTGTTTTCCTTTTCAAAATTGTTTACCACTCTCTCTACATCACAATGCAGGTACAATTCCTATGAATATAACATTCTTCATTCCTAAAACCATTAGTTAGCTTAGTTAGAACATAAGCGTATAGCCCAAACAGGTAGTAAAAAGCGGTGCTAAAAAAAGCTAAAACTGGAACTACGAGGGTTAAGGTGTCTATTTTGCTTGATCTGGTTTGTCAATAATGGAGAGGTTGGGTTTCGAATACCTAATGGGTATACTGAAGATAAATTTGACAACATTGTTTTACATTCTCCTTCCACGCCAATGTAGGAAAATTTTCTCTGATTCAGACTTTAACCCCTAACTTGTTATTGTAAATACATGAATAGCCTGTACGAATACTAAGACGTAGTCCATATATATAAAGTGTGTTCCCTGACTAAACATCCAAACCTTTGGAAGCGGTTGGGGAGCTAAAAACTAACTCAAAAATCCTGTGAAGATTTCTCGTTTTTGCTTCTATTTCAAGAAAACAGCAAAAAAAAAGTATATAAAACACGATTTATACATAAAAAGTGAAATAACACTAAATATTTATGTTCATAAAAAAATACTTTTGTAAAAAATTGGTGCAACATTCATCATTAAAATGATCCTTCAATTGCTCCAAACATTTGCTTAGTTTATTAGAAATCCGCTATGAAATAATCAATGAGATACATTGTGAAGGCCATCAACAAAGCACGTTATTATTTCGCTAAAAGCATGAAATAAGTATTAAAATATAAAGTAAAAAAATGGCGTGGAAAGCATTGCACCACTTTATATTTCCTTTAAATTTACATTTTAACAATATTACTATTTTTTGATTACACTGGTAATTCTTTTAAATAATTAGGCTGTAGCCCCTTTTTAGTCCTCCAGGACCAAGGCGAGTATACAAAATTAAACAACATAAAAAAAGGGGGAAATAAATGCAAAGTGAGCAGATAGGACAGCCAAAAGTATATATTATTATATAAAATATACAATCATGTGTCCACCGAACGAACCCAGCCAGCATTATCGTGCTACCAACAAAAAAAAGAACTAAAGAATATTTTCAGGAAGGTGAGAATATTTAGTTAAATAATAGTAGAAGTCAACGTCTAGGGTTAAATAGATTATTGCAAGTTATATATATGATCCATAGAAAACGAATCAGGTATTTATCTTGCAATTAATTTTATTTACAACAGAGTGGCGGCTCGTAGCTAAAATTAGTGGGGGTGCTGCTCCAGAAAATGTTTAAGCTTTGTTTTAAAATTGTATAAAAGGAAAAAAACATTTATAAAAAGAAAATTTATTCAGGAATTTGATAAGATCTTAACAAAAAATTTAATCTATTATTCTTGTTTTAATTTGCGCAAAAAGTTCAATATTTTTCTCCTTGGTCTCCCGATGACAATTTAGGAAATTTTTCTTCATTGAAAGTACTGCAAGCGCATTTAGTCTTTCCGAATTCATAGTGCTTCTTAAAAATGTTTTTATTCTTTTAAATGTTGAAAATAAGCGCTCTACCTCTGATGTAGTCATCGAAAATGTCAAGAGGCTTTTTATCAGTTTCATAACTTCACTAAAAACATCATCTAGATTATTTTCCAAGATAAATTTCAGCAGCTCAATTAATTTGCAATATTTATTAATATCAGTTCTACAATAGAATAATTTTAGTTTAGTTTCAAGCTTTTCTTTGTCAATCATGGGATGAACTTCAGTGGTCAGTACTATCTCTTTTGTGGGATGTTCATTCTTAAATTTATTAAAGCAATTCTTGTTGAACAATTTATCAGCTACTAAGTGTTTAGTGAAAGAATATGTGTCCATTATATCAACACTTATATAGTCACACACTTCCTTAGTTATAGTCACAGCACTTATTTATTGGGGATGCAAGGCCATGGTTAAAGTTTTCATTTAAATAAAAGAACCAAAATATTTTTTAGCAAATAGATTAGCTAGAAGCAGAATAATAATCTTATTCTACAATCTTCTACACTTTATCACATTCAAGAATATGGTACATGGTTTTTAAGCACAACACATGCTGAGTAAAATAAACTTCCTACCACCATCATTCCAAAGCTGGCACTGCGAGAGCAACAGTGCTCTCTCTACCTGGCAGTCCCGTCTTCCTCCTCACACCCTCCTATGTGCGCATGCGCACAACAGTCAAACACCAGGTCACTGGCACTGTGAAGCACACAGATCCATAAAAAAATGTTTGTATATTTTTCATAAACTGGGGGATAGCTACTGAAGTACTGACATTAAGCTTAAGGGATATATATTGTACTACATAAATAAAGAAAGAATTAAAGAAATTGGGACTCCTTGTATTAAATTTTATCGATAATATCAAGTGTAAATAAGGGGTGCTGCAGTTCCGCAGTGCCCATACACGAGCCGTCACTGTTTACAAGTCAAAATTACTAAAAACGATATCTGAATATATAACATGCTTTCTTTATTAAGGACCCTGGACATTTACAATAATTTCCATAAGTTGGACGGACACTTATTATTAATATAAGTAGAAAGTTTTCTGAATATTTGCCAAATATGTCCATGTAAAAAGGACTCGGAATGCATAACATACTATTAATTATAACATGACACTAAATTCCTAACATATATTTCCATAATAAATACTCTATATATGGTCAGATCATTCCTTGTAAATAAAGACTCTATATATTCTCAAATCTTTCTTTGTAAGTAACATATTATTCATTATAAAATTAATAAATGCGTAATCATATCTTCCCATAAAAAGACTCTATATATTTGTCAAATCTTTCCTAGTGAACAACATCTATAAAATTACTAAATGCTTAATCAGTCTGGACAGTCTGGAGCGGGAGGAGATCCGAACAACAACACGCAAAACTACCTCGAGGAAATTGCGTACCGTGGATGTCTAACAAGTGCGTGAAAGCGGTACAGGAGCAGATTGCAGCGTTCCATACGGACCTCGCTCATATAAAAGTCAATATAACCAAAATTTTAAGAGAGAACGTCTGCAGCGCTACCCTGCAGGAGCTTGCTAGAGACAACGACTCAACACTGGATTTAAGATCGGGGAAAACCGTATCCGTTGCCGGTAGCCCTACATCCAGCACATCACCAGGATCAAACATCAACTCGAGCCCAGAGAGGCTAAAGACTCCAGATAATCCGGGGCTAGTGTTTGTTAACGAATCGGCCACATCACCGTCTAGACTACACACCAGAAGTCCGGCAGTGAGCCTGATTAAGAAAGTAATTTTCAGGAGAGACGAAGACACAGACATGGAAGCCCTGGATAACAGACAGCTCCTCCACGCAATACAGGAACTTTCACAGACCTTAGAGGACCGCATAAGAAACTTGGAAGCAGTCAGCAACTCACCAAGATCGGGTCCACAGGCGACCGCTGGAGACACTCCACCCACGGCGGAGGCATGTTCGTTTCTCAGACCCCCAAATGCGGAATCACTCCAAGTCGACGAAGGCCAAGCTCTCAAACTGGCACTCGCATTGAAGGCCAAGGGAACGGAACTCCCAACTGGACGGAAACGGCATCAGGTCAACTTTCTACTCACCATGGCATCATGTTATAGGACGCTAACTCCAGAAGTACTAACCCTGCTACTACACAGGATGAATGCCATCTACATCGCGCTGACACGTGGATGGCCAACCGCAATCGCAGCTTCAGGTGCAAATTCCCCGGCAATCTACCTGCCGGATTTTACCCCACTGCCTCCGGTGCAACCAGCATACGGCAGAGCTCCGAGCTTCCCATCGACCGTATGTGGCGGGCGTTTCACAGGATGGCCGCCGCGCGGCAGAGGCCAACGGCGATAAGGGAGATGGTGAGTAAGAATCCCTATCTCATTAGTACTATGTTACGTGTACCCCATGTATTTATGTAAGTTGTTTTGGTTTTTATGTAACTATATAACCTCTGTAACTAGCATATTATAATAATAAAGTCTCCAAAGGGTATCCTCTCGCTCGCTGCCTTCGGCCCTCCCTTGTGTTCCACGCAGCTCGAAGGGTATGAATAGCGGGACGCAAGGGAGAATCGGGAAAGTCTGGAGCGGGAGGAGATCCGAACAGTAGGCCTACAGCTAGTAGGCGTACATACCAATAAACCTCATAGCACCTTTGAGATTCTTAGGTGAGGCTGGATAGTCAATAATAGGCTTGATCCTCTCGGGATCAATGAGTAAATTCCCAGAAGAGATCACATAACCCAAATATATTAATAGAGGGTTTAGCCCATATGACCTTATCCGGATTCACAGTCAACCCTACGCTACGCAAGCAACCTAACATGGTTTCAAGATGGCCAATATGATCCTTCAAGTCGTCACTGTAGACGCAAATATCATCAAGGTAATTAAACACATACTTATATTTGAGATCAGAAAGAACGTGGTCAAGGACGTGACTCAGCGCTTTACCTCCAATACTACAGCCTAGGGGCACTCAATTGAACTCTTATTGTTGTTAGAGTGTCACAAATGCAGTGTATTTCTTTCAAGACTCAGTAAGAGAATATTGTAAGAAACTAGCATTTAGGTCAATTACGCTAAACACCTTAGCTCTACCCAAATGTCGAAAAGCAGACTCTATGCTTGGCATAGGATTGGGGTTAAATTGGATTATTTTTGTTGATCTTACATAGTTGACAATTATGCTACGTCCTTCCCCTTCTTTGGGATAATGAATGCAGGACTGTCATACGGGGATTTGGAGGGGGGAATCACACCTTTGACCCCAAGATCATCAATAATTTGCCGAAAGAGTTCCATCTTAGGGGGGGGGGGGGGCACAAGAAAAAGGTCCCGAACTANCAAGAATAAGGTCCCGAACTAACAGGGATATTGTCCTCCACCTCAATCCTGTAAGGCAACACATCACATTTCCCTAACTTCATAGCAATAACATCAGGGAACTTCATAATAACATTTTGAACAGCTTCTTCATAATTATTCAGATATACAAAGGAAGAACAAGTAGGAATATTACATAAGGGGATTTTGACTCTAAGAGATAATTCAAAATTCAAATATCTACGCGCTAAACTAAGTATAGCTCTTGCCTGCCAAAGGAAATCATTTCCTAAGATCATTTCATAGGGAATAGAGGAACACAAAACGTAGTTATCTTCCAATAAAAGCCTCATATATTTATAGATACCGTAACTTTCTTGTCTACAACCAATAAACTTCCATTACCTAATACAAATGGCTTCTGTTCGATCTTTTCTAATTTATAATTATTACTACTCTCCAGTTTCTCAAGCAACTCAAATCTGATAAAGGGCCCACAATACCCTGTATCTAGTAAAGCATACCCAGAGTATGAACCTGTAGACAGTTGTATAATGGGTGGAGGGGGGGAGTAGCTCTTGATACTCTGACGTGTAGTGAGACCACCCCTAACACCACGCGTTACAAGTTGCCCGACTGGCACTGGCGCTGATAATGCCCAAGTTGACGGCAGCGAAAACATCTAACTTTATACAAGACTGGGTGAATACTGGGCTTACCCCAAAAGTTAGAGGGAGTTCCCTGATTAACCTGAGAAGAGGGTCTAAACTGTCTGGGTACGGCAGGGGAAGGGGGGCATAAATTTCCCATAGAAGTAGGTCTCCTATAATTACAAGACAGATGGGCCTCTAAATATTTCTGCTCAGCTTGTAATGACCCCTCAATACTCGAAGCTAGGTTATACAAGTCGAATAAGTGCTAGGTTTATAAGAGAAAAAAAATGTCTGCACGTAAGAGGAGAAACGTTATCCAAAATAAATCCTACAGCTTCCCCTTCAGAATGGTTCAAGTTCAAAATACCCTCCGCTTCCGAAACGTCAAGAATATAATATCATCTCAATGGTTCATCAGGGAGCTGAAAGCGGCGTACAAAATCATTACTAAGTCATTCTCTTTCCCTTCTATTAACTAAGGACTCCAAAGCTCTATCCTTAACCGTAGCTCATGGGAGACCTAATATAATACCCTGGGATATTATGTGTGTTAAAAAAACCTGATGTCTTCCCAATGCACAAAGTCAAAAACTCGGGGTCTCCTACAAGCTTTAGCTTGCTATCTTTACCAACTGCTAAGTTAAACTGAAATAACTCTGAGCTAGACTGACCATTACACGTAACAATATCTTTTAAACATTCCCTTACCACATTATATTGAATCTTAAAGGTGGGGGTAGTTTGCAGCAAATTTTCACAATTCGGAGGGCGGGGGTTGTTCTCCCTTCTCATGCTTATTCTCTACACACTGGCTATACTTTAACAGATATGAGGGGACTTGACCCGTACCAGATTCGGATTCAACTAAATGAAGATCGCTGGACTTACTACTTTGTTTAGAGAAAAGCGCTCGCAACTGGCTTATGGTGGCGCTAGGGAGTAGTTGGATATCCCTCAAGTCAAGCTCAGCCATGAGTTCTTCGCCTTTGAGGCCATAAATCTCGGATCTTGAGGAGATCCGGCTTATACCAGTGGCGGAGTTCATGGCAGATGATGAGTTCATGAAACAGAAACAAAATAATATCAGAATTTTGTCCTTAAAAGGCTCACTCTGCAATAGAAGAGTGGTGGAGGATTTGTAGCCCCCTTTTCGTTCTCCAGGACCAAGGTGGGTATACAAAATTAAACAACATAAAAAAGCGGGAAATAAATGCAGAGTGAGCAGATAGGACACCCAAAAGTATATATTATTATATAATATAACACTGTAATAAAAAATATACTTTTCCTGTATACTAATACAATAATAGTATAATATATAATCTTAATATTATATAATCTTCTTTGACCGGGAAAATATCAATCTTTTTAACCTCGGTTCATTCAAACAGTGTAAGAGATATCTGTGTATTATCTTTACCTATATACTTGTGTTTTAGTTGGGCGCCACCCCTAGCATCTAGGGGAAAAATAATAGTCATAAAAAAAAAACTTTACCTCGGCTATCCACTCAGTGGCACGACGACTCTCAACCTCGGGACCTCTGAGTGAACTTAAAGCTTAAAAAACCATGACCAATATGGATAAAAAAAAATTGATTGTTGAAGAAAAATATAATTTAGGCTACAAATAAAAATGAATGTATGAAATAACCATTGTTGGCACTTTTGTGAATTTATTGTTGTTTCCCTTTTGTCCACATCCAAATCCTACCTATGGAATTCCGGTTAATTATAATTCTAAATTTTACAAGGTATAGCACAGTATTGTTGAAACCAAAGGAAAAGAAAAAATATATATATACAATCAGTAAAATCAATAATTAGACATAACATATAATGTTAATTATTTTGTTGTATTAGTTTGTCCTTCTGGAAGTAAATAAGTTCTGACTTATTTAGGAAAGAGAAAATAAATGATTACAATAATCAAAAGTTGAAGAGTTGGTTTGACCTCACCCATTTATAATTAGTCCATACTGAAATACCATCTTCATAAATGTGTTTCACTTCGAATTCTTCCACAATTTACTTGAGCATAAATATTGTAGCTCTCACACACACTCTTAGCTTCCTTTTTTTTACTCCTTTCACTTTAATATTCCACCTTTGAACCACTATTAAATAACTGGAATTGGGAGCCCACATTCATTTGGCTCCATGTTGGACCACCAACCCGGAAGAAGTCCTCTCACTACTATTCAAAACCTTCTAATTTTTTTTTCAAATTTAAAAATGTTCCATTCTAAGTCCAAAGAGAAAACAAACTATATGTAAATAAAAACGAAAATGAATTGTTGGCTATAGACTAGGGAGAGAATAAAAACGAAATGTAGGTTCAATGTAAGTATTTAAATATAGCCAATTGAATATGAATAATGTTTTTAATAAAGAATTAAATGTCTATTTCCTTCTGTCAAAAAAATTAAAAATCGCGCTCGTTTTTTCTTCCTTCCAAATCACGAGGTTCACTCCTCACTCGTTTGATAGCGCTGGGCATGCGTTAAAACAAAGATGGCCGACCTTCAAAATAAATACAGTCAATCACACTTCTTAAAAGGATAATTAATATGCTTTGTAAAAGGTAAGTGTTCTTCCTTAAATCAAAATTCCTTATTTAAATTATTTAAAACAATGTTTTACGTTGTTCCTTCCGTCCTTTTACTTAATTTAATATATGTGAACATTGTCATTAGTCAGGCTGGCAACATGCTGGTGAGCTTCGGAGATTTCAAGCAAATTTAAATTAGAAATTGTTCACAAAAGTAGAAAAAATATAGGGAAATACAAGGTAGGGTGGCAAATAACATCATAACACTCATGTTTGTATCGAACCCACCCAGTATTATTGCACTACCAACAATAAAAAGTATTAAAGAATATTTTCAAGAAGGTGAGAATATTTAGTTAAATAAGAGTAGAAGTCAACGTCTAGAGTTAAATAAATTATTTCAAGTTTTATTTTTAGATTATATATTATTCATAGGAAAAATCTCAGGTATTTACCTTGCAATTAATTTTATTTACAAGGCAAAATGACTAAAAAAGAAATTTGAATATATAACACGCTTTCCTTAGCAAAGACTCTGGACATTTACAATGATTTCCATACGTTGGACAGACACTTAGTATTTATAAGTCAGAAGGACTCTTAATATTTGACAAATTTTTCCTTGTAAAAAGGAAACAGAATGCGTAACATACTATTCATTATAACATGACACTAAATTCCTAACATATCTTTCCATAATAATGATTAAATATTTGTCAAATCTTTCCTTGTAAAAGGAATATGAATGCATAACATACTATACATAAATTTACTAAATACGTAATCATATCTTTCCATAATAAAGACTCTATATATTGTCAAATCTTTCTTTGTAAATAACATATTTTATATATATAATAAAGAAAAGTCCTGACTCACTGACTGACTCATCGACGCCTAGCCCAAACCCTTGGACTTAGAAAGCTGAAATTTTTCACAGAGGTTCCCTTTATGATGTAGACAAGGAATGAGGCCGGATTTTTTGAAATTCCCACGGGATAGGGAATAAAGAGGATTATATAATTACTATGCCGCAGTGGGTAACGGGCAGCGTGGGGAGGTGGAGTGGTTATATCGTTCTTATACCATAGTGTGCTACGGGCAATGCCGTGAGGGACTGCTAGTTCATTATAAAATTACTAAATTCGTAATCATATCTTTCCATAAAAAAGACTATATATATATGTCAGGTTTTTCCTAGTAAACAACATACTATAAAATTACTAAATGCGTAATCATATCTTACCGTAATTAAGACTTGTGCATAATATACTATTCATTATAAAATTACTAAATACGTAATCATATATTTATATAGTAAAAACTCTGAACATTTATTAAGTCTGAAGGACTCTGAACATTTATTATATATTTAAAGCCAAAAAATAATATAGACTTACAAATGCCGAAGCTGAATTTTTAATCCTACATTTTGTTTTAGGAACATTTAGATGTGTTCCAGATGAATATCCTGCCAATAGTGTCTGTCTATAGACCTCCTGGCGGTATTTATTCGATAACTATTGCTCAGAAAGGAGGGAAGTGGGGGTTACACACACAAGACGGAAACATAAAGAAAAAAGAAAGGGCAGGGGTAATAATAGGTGGGGAACATGTGACGAGCAGGCCCAGGAAGGATCCAGAGCGGTTTAGTGGCTTCGGCAATCCTCTAGCACCGGAACATCGTACTCACGACCACGCGGTTTTGACGGGCCTACAGGCCTTACGCTATCAGTTATTACAACACATTCGCGATGGTTGGTTGCGTAGCCTTGGAGATAGCCAACTCGGGACATAAACAGTGGAATTGACCTAGGTGAGTTTAAGATAGTAAACTATTATGGTTGTGTTGGGATTTTTCTAATTATGGTTTAGTGTCCAGTTTTGTAAAATACAACGTTGTAGCTTATCAGACGCTATAAGACTTACAAAAAAGAATAGCGCAAGCTTGCGGAGAAAATACAGACACGTAATGTTGGTCAGCCACTCGTTCTGTTATTGATAGGTGCACTACTTGTCCTTGCGTTGGAGACCAACATTTTGAACAAAATATATAAATTAACCGATGGATTAAATATTGTGTTTGGTTTTTTTCTTTTTGCGCAAAAAAAGGAATAGAGAACTAGCTAAGTTCTAAAAGATAATGAATTAGTTTTCCAATTATCTAGCACTTCCCAAAGTTTTGCATAGTAATATAAGAATACCTTGTGTGTATATATATAATATGTTCGTCGTCGAATTTAATTTGCACCATGCATATTCAAACATACAGGCCAATTTTCATATGAACAATATAAATATATTTATTTTGCTACCAAAATCGATAATATTTTACATTATTAATGTTATTTTATAAGTATTGATAACTTTAAGCACTATGACGTTATTTGCCACCCTACCATGTGTTTCCCTATATTTTTTACTTTTTTGTGAATAGTTTCCAATTTATTTTCATGTGATATTAAACATTTAAAAGTTCGGCCGCCGCTTAGCACGCTGGTTGCTGGCCTTACACATAATACTATTTACATCCATTCAATAAAATAAAAGGACGCAAGGAACAACGCAAAACATTGTTTTAAATAATTTAAATAAGGAATTTTGATTTAAGGAAGAACACTTACCTTTTATTAAACATATTAATTAATCTTTAAAGAAGTTTGTTGACTTATTAATAATGAACATCAAGTATGATTGTTTTAATGCATGCGAAGATCTATCAACCAAGTGAATGGCGGATCTCGTGAATGTAAAAGAAGAAGAAAAAGAGAAAACAAGGCTAGATGTAAATAACTCAAAACTAGCGCGCTTTTTAATTCTGACAGATAGAAATAAACATTTAATTCTTTAAAAAAACATTGTTCACATTCATTGGGATATATTTCAATATTTATATTAAACTTACATTGTATTTGATTTTTATCCCTAGTCCATGGCCAACATTTTATCCTTTGTTTTAATATATTAGTTGTGGGTGACCTGGCGGTCTAGGGGTAAGGTGTCAGACTTCTATGCTGGCGGCCGGGGTCCAATGCCTGGTCCCGGCAAAGATTTATCTGATTACCAAACCCTTCCTTCACCTCTGACAAGACATCTTGTGAATGTGAGGAATGCCAGGCCTCCACCGTGGTTCGGATTCCACGTTAAACTGTAGGTCCTTCATTTCATCTCACAATCACCCTGCCATTACACATTAGCGTAAGTGCGTATAACCTGAATGGGTAGTAAGACGCGGTGCTAATAATAATAAATTAGTTTTCTCTTTGGACTTTGAAGTAAAGAATATAACATTTTTAAATTTGATTTTGTAAGACTTTCTGTAGGAGAATGGGTCTTCTTCCTCGGTGTTGGTCTAACATGGAATCAAATCTGTGGAGCTCTTAATTTAATTTATTTTTAAAGTGAAGTAATGGTTGAAAAGTAAAGTGTGAGTATCAAATGGAAAGTTAAGTGTATATGCAAGAGCTAGACTGTTTATTTTTGTTTAGATTGTGGATGAGTTAACATTAATGAAGTGAAACAAATCTCTGAAGCTGGTGTTGTTTCATCATGGACTAATTCATGGGTGAGGTCAAGCCAACTCTTCAACTTTAAAGACATATGTTTTTTTTTTTTCTTTTATCAAATATCAGAATTCAGAACTTTCAGAAAGACCATCTTAATTCAGAGAATTAACTAACATTTTTATGTCTAAATATTAATTTGATGATTTTTTCTCTCTTCTTTTGTTTCAACAATACTATTTTATTTTTTGTTAAATTATAATTATAACTATCCGGAATTCCATAGGTGGGATTGGGATGTGGTAAAAAAAGGAAACAATAATAAATCCACAAAAGTTCCAACAATTGTCAATTTTGTATATGTTTTTATTTATTTATATTATTTTATTTTTAATTTATTTTTTATTCTAAATTACTACATTTTGTTCCAACAATCCATTTTCTTTTTTGTTAGTGTGTTCATGTTTTTTATTTAAGTTTCCCCAGTGGTCTCGAGTATTGAGAGTTGTCGTGCCACTGTCTGAATTAGCCGAGGTAAATCTGTTTTTTTATTTTGATTATTATTATTTTCTCCTAGATCCTAGTAGTGGCGCCCAGCAAAAAATCACAATTTGTATACATCTTGATGTGAACTATTGTTATTAAGTAAACATATTTAGAAGACATTGAAAGTATACTAGAACTAGTAATATTAATATAGGAAGAAAGTTTTTATATTGTTATTTTATAAATTACCACAGCACTAATATATATTAATTTTATGAGAAATACAAATCCCAAACATAGAATCAATAATTTTTCACTAAGTTAATGAAATCCAACTTTATTTTAAAGTAAAATATTTTCATCTCTACTCTAGACTCGATCCCTGTACACTAAAATCAATAGAAAATATAACTACCAGCTGAACTAAGATGTCAGGGGTGAGATTATATTATTGGGACAATAAAACACGTTATCTCAACAAACTATATAATGTGTATTTATATCCTTCCAATAATAATCCAAGTTTCCACATTTCAAGAGTAATTGTACCTGTTGTGTTGATCAACCCAGGTCGAACGCCATGATCTAAACCCCGACCCAATCAGGTCTCGCTGTTGTCTAATGAGGTAGAGAACCAGTTCACCGTCCTGTCTATCTCTCTGTTTCTCTACCAAACGTTTCTGGCATTTGCACGACAACCAACACTTATTTGATAGAAGAGGTAAACAAAGAAAGGAAGGAATAGCTCGTCGCACCCGCAGGCGATGGACACGTGGTCACAATATCAATCAGGGGGTTGAACCGAAATATTGTCGGTTCTTGTTACTGTTCCGGTTCTCCAAAAAAATATTGTTAGGTTTCGGTTTTGGTTCTATATATATATATAGATTTTTTTTTTCTGTTCTTAATAAAGTACCAATGCCTACTAGTTACGGTTATTTCAATTTTTTTTATTTAATATAAGGTTGCTAGATTTTTGCTAGACCGAGACAAAAACTATATCACAAATTTATTTAAACTTTTAAGACAAAGGGTTTATTAAATAAATACCTTTTACACATTACAAAAAAAGAAACCAGCAGCATTAATAATAATTTAACTAAAAAAAAAGAGACAATCTTAAAAGTTTACATATATTTTCGATAAAATTGTGCCTTCTTCGTTTACACTTTTTTTTTCGGAATGCTTATAACTTTAAGACAGTAAATTATTAAATTTAATACATAGGTAAATTTCAAAATTATGAAACAAAAATATCCCTGCATTTACACTTACACTCTCACAATGGCGCAATGACGTACAAATTCAAAGAGAACGTAATCATTAAACTTATAGAATATACGGGACTTTCCCGAATTGTGTAATACTAATCCATACCTTCCCTGACAAAAATAATGTTAATAGGCCTCCTATATCACTGATTGTGAGTAAAATAGAATAAAACAAAAAAAGTTCAAAATCGAGACAATTATGTGTCCCGAAATGGTATTTCAACACACTGGGTCTATCATATAAAAACGCGACAGTCCCAAAAACCGGAACGTTTGGCAACCCTATTTAATAATAATACTACCGTTATAAAATTCGTATTCAAAAACGTGTTTTTTTAGTTACAAAAATATAAAAATTAGGTTTATAAAAACTACAAAATATATTGACCAAAATTCCTTGAGAAAAGGGAAAATAGAGTATTTAAAAATAATATTAAGTTAAAGAAAGAAAGGCATAAAAAGTAATTATAAATGATAATTATAAAAATGTAGAACCGACAAGAGTATTTATGAACCTAAAAACACATCGATTCCCATTCCGGTTCTGGTTCTTAAGCAATTTATTATTTGGCTTTTGGCTCCAGTGATGGTTCCTTTAAAAAACTTGCAATTTAGGTGATAAGTTTTTGTTTGCGGTTTGACTTTTTGCTATTTAGTCTAGTTTGTCTATGATGGAGAGGCTAGGATTAGATTTCCGTCTGGGTGTATTGAAGATTTTTTGTTAATAAATAGTTACAAATTCTCTCTCCAATCAAATATGGGTACGTTTCCTCTAAATTTCTCCCTTCCTCATCTCTAACACACTATAGTAGTTAATATGTATAGCATGAACTGGTAGTAAGACGCAGAGTAAATCAAATATTTTCTAATGTAATCTAATCTATTTTGTAATTGTGCTTTACTTCCGGCTAGGGTTATTCATACATATTAATTACGCTAATGTACTGGGGATGAGGAACTGTACCCAAATTTGAGTGGAGGAAGGTGGAACACTAATAAAGAAAAACCACGTTCAGTACACTCCAGCGGGATTAAAACCCGATTCTTCTCATCGACAATCCGGTCTATTACGAAAGGGATGTAATATATAAACCACTGTTTTAGAGCTAAGCCCGGTGCTTTCTTAAAGTTGTCACAAGGAGAGTATGTTGTGTGTGTATCTTCTTAAAGGCTATCGTTAGTTCTAAGAAATACCACCAGGCTCGGTAGCCTACTGTCATATGTTTCTCGCAGCATTGTTCAGTGACAATAATTAGTCAAATATATACTTGATTTTTCTATTGAGTATTTTAATTTTGAATTAAATTAATCAAAGACAGTAAGAAACGGTATGTGGAAAGAGCATCTTATTATACAAAGTTGCAGATTAGAATCCAATATAGGTTATTTATTAGCTCAGCTTTGGAGCTTTGGTATTTTCTTTGATTTTTAAATATACTTGCTCCGCGTCTTACTACCGGGACGCTTAATCCGCTTTTCATTACAATAATCAACTTCAGTGGCCACATGGTCCAAGGCGCTACTCTCCCAATAGACTAGACTGTCGAAGATTAGTAGATATGGGTTCGATCCCTGTCGGGTGCACTGAGGTGTTTTTTCCCTCAATTATTTTCCAGTTTCCCTCCATACAAATGGGGTGCACTTCCTTTAAATTAAACCTTCATAATCCCTAACACATTAGTGTAGTTAGTACATACGTATGTAGTAAGTATGACATGGTGAACCGCTTCGGTGGTCTATTGCACTAATCTAGTTTTAAGCTAGACTGCCAAAGACGGGGATATTGGGTTTCAATCCCAGTTAGGTGCACTAAGGGTGATTTTCCACTATACTTCCACGAAAAGGCGGGTGCATTTCTTATAAATTGAGTCTTCATAATCCCTTATCCATTGGTGTAATTAGTACATAGGCGTGTAACCCGAAAGGGTAGTAAGACGCTGTACTACAGAGAGGAAAAAGACACGATGCAAAAAAAATACAATAATAGGGTAGTAATGATGATGATTCATTATTTGTTAGAGGAAACGAACCCGTATTTGCTTGGAGGTGGATTTGGAAACTATTTGAGAAAAACTATTCTCAATGCATCCAGCTGGGATTTTAACCCCGATATCCATATCACCGGATTACCAGACCATATGCGCTGGACTCCATATCCCGTTGGTGCAGGTAACTGTTATGTCAGTTAAGGGAATTGCTATCATAACTTAGGAACTGGCACTTATTTTCTCAAGATACTGAGTGAAGCCGTACAAGAGGTTCTGAATTTGCAGCAAGCAATAAACTGTTTTACTAGCCTTGAATGGCAAATCCAAAGATTAGTAGAGCATAAACATGAGTCCCAAGTTGCATGCATCACAACAAATTGCAAAATAGTAACGTGTGCAGGTTGCAACCAACAAACCTGTTTCACTCCTTCACTAGAAGTTAACCAGAAACCCTTTTAGAACAGGTTCAGAAATTAGATGCTTACATTGTACCTCACCACAATTTTTCCTGGATTGCACGATTTAATTTGGGTGTTTGATGGGGCATCATTGATTTGAGGAAAATAAACAATAAACACGAAGAGCTGATTTTTCAAAAAGTTTTTATTTTAAAAATTATATAGTTCAATAAACTTTATAGGAGCAGCTATCAAAAAAGCTTGCAGATGGTAAAATAGTAAATAAATAATAGCAAAACATGTTAAAATATACCAACTAATAATTGTGGATCAAGCACAATAAAAATAGATAATTAACCACAAATAAAAAGTAAAATACATGAAAAATCAAGATTACATTTAGTTACTAATTTTAGTTCAAGTACAGTTCTGTTCATAGAAGTATTCATTAAGTCCGTAGAAATAAATTCGACTGCTGTCAATTATTAGGAACGTAGGTCTTAATTATTGTACAGTAGTAAAACAAGTTAAACAAGTTTTAGTAATTTAGTGAACAGTTTCCAACATTTTATAGCTTACATCAATGATTTAGTCCTCCAACATGACCTCTTTTGAACCTTACAAGCAGACAACATCCATCTAATAAATAAATCTTGAAAATACCCTATTCCCCTGATTGTCGACAATCTTCAACTTCAGTGATGTGCACAAAATCTAGAAATCTAAAATATAATAAAAATGTAATTATATAATGACTTAGATAAAAAGGAACCTTTTTGACAGTCAAAAAATTACTAAGCTATTTTCCCTATGTATGTTCACCAAGTCACTTTTGATCAATAATAGCAAAACCTTAGCTATAAGATAATACCAAAGTTTTATATTTTAATCTTAGCACCACGCATACTACCCGTTTGGTTTATACAATTCGCTTATTTACTAATTATGCAAATGGGTTTAGTAATTAGGAAGATTATATTTAAAAAAAAGTGTGCCTGAATTTGCGTGAAGGGAGAGGGGAAAACCATTTCGGAAAAAAACACCTTATGTACACCTGACCGAGATTCTAACCTCGATCTCCCCGTCATCGGCAATCTAGTTTACTGCAAAAGAAGCGCACTAGACCATGCGGCTAACGAAGCGGGTTCTAATTTCACTAATATACAGTAATAAATATTATCTTTGTTAATCACAAAAGAATATGTTTTTACTTTTTAAAAGTTTATTTTTATTAAAGCTCTACTATAGTAAGAATGTTTGCATACCCATATCTGTAGGCACAAAGAATAAAGCGTTAGTCTCTTTTGGTCTTGTTTTCTGGTTACATGAAAGTCGGGGTTCGAATCTTGACCAAGTTTACTGAAGTGATGTTTCCTAAATACTGTCCACTCCCCCTACCCCCCCCCTTTCCTAACTCAAATGTGAAATATTCAATTTAAATTCTATCTTCCCCATCCCTATCCCATTAGTGGGAATATGAGGATAGCTCAGACAAGTATTAAGACTGGTACACATGAGAGCGTTTGAACCAGTGGTCACGTGGTCAAAAGAGTCAGTAATAAAAGACTTCAGTGGTCTAATTGTCTAAGACGTTATTCTCACAATACGCTGGGCTGCTGATGACGAAGAGATCGGTGTTCCCTAACCCCAGTTGAGTGTACAAGAACATCTCAACCATCTTAACCACCAGCATCTTTGTACCCACGGTTTCCACTATTTTCTTAAAATGTATATACCTTACATAATTCAGTTTTTCCAGGGACCAACTCACATTTTTACAAACACCTATAGTAATATAGAGGAATGAAAGTTTATATTTTATAAAAATGATGATTGTGAAGTCATATTAATGGTGTTTTGAATCGTTTGATTTGACCTTGATGGGAAAATATACGCAGCTGTTACACAACCCAATGTTTCAGGGAGAGAGAAAGAAAATGGGTGTAACATCTATATCCAAAACAGCATGGTTTGTTTTTCAGTTCGCTTTTTCTTCTATGAAAAGGTCTAATGCTTAAAACTTACAATTCTATATTCCAAATTCATAAATGTTCCAAAAATATTTTAATTTTTTTAAATTATGAGTTATTTCCGAATTTTCTCAGACTAAGACATTAAAAAATTATCTGTTTATTCCACCGGTTCTTCCTATATGTGACAACCTGGCTTCCGTGTATGTTCTATGGTTTGTATATTGATCTATTCTACAATAGTGAAATCTGGTGTGTAGAACTGTTTTTACACTGTATGACTGTCATTTCCACCCTTCTTTCACTCACTAAACAAAGCTAAGGGGTAGAACTAGTGTGGAAACGATCCTCTGTTGAGCCAATTAATTGAATATCGCTTAGGATAAGTTTATCTAGGGTGATTGTTTGATAAGGATTAAGGGAAGGGCTGTTAAATATGTTAACAATATCACGCATTTTGCTTACACTTATAAATCTTGTGATGCATAATTAAACAAACAATATTATTATTGCAAGCCTTTGTTGGTTTTATTTCTACAGAATACTTATAGTAGTTACATTTTAAGCACATTTATCAATATTTCTGAAACTCACTTTAAATTTCTGCACCACAAACTAACATCATTTACATAAACAGTAGTATAATAACTGTTTAGTATGAATATACCTACTGAGCCAGCTGTGTTTTATTTTTTGTAATTAATTATATACATTAGCACTAGGTGTCAGCACCGCATTGACCCTTCTCTCTTAATGGCTCTGTGCTCGCCTACCCCGCGCTTTTTCTTAGTATACGGGAAAAACAGTGTTCAAGCGTCTATTAGTCTCGAGAAACATATCCATGAAACTCTCTCGTGTAAAAAAAAATAGTAAGTGCTCAAGAAACAAGATTGGGGCGCCCCAGATATCATCTCATCACTCCAGGTACTCTGTCACCATTCGCAAAGGTAGGCTCATAGTTAATTGATTGTTTCTCTGTGTGATAATTAAAACGTGTGTCAAAATCTCGCCTGTTAACAACGTACAATAACAATTAAGCAGAAGTTTTCAGAAAATACAAACATGTTTTTAGCGGTCTACATTGATATAATTTTACTTCATTATTACTACAATTTTATAGGAATTGACATCTATAAAAAGTAACAATAATGCAGTTCACTTGCATTTAGTGTATATATCTTAACATTGTTTTAGGATATTTTATAACTGTCAAAAAAGCGCTTTCCTATCTAAATAATATGATATTCTTTATTCAGACTGATTTAAATATAAAAGAAATATTAATTTAAAAATCACACATACATAGCCAATTGTAATTAGTACATAGTCCATAGTTCATACCTGAAAAGGTGGTAAGATGCAATGCTAGAAAAAAAATTGGACATGCCGAGAATCTAACCGAAACATTTAATTCAGTAGGTAGACGAATTACCGACATAGCTTGGGTGTCGGATGGTGAGAATAATGATAAGAGCTATTGGTAAATTGTCAGTGATTTCGTACGTATTAATTTATTTTAAGACGGACTTATTTCATTTAAAAAAATATTCTGCCCCTGTGTAAACCCTGATTTTTCTTGTACACGATACATTTTTATTGTACAGGCTATAAATGACGAAAGGTGCTGCGGGATCAAGAGAGTGGGAAAAGGAAGGAAGTGAGTTTGTGTTGCCAGACCACCACTGGTTGCTTACGGGACGCACGTTATGTAGGTAATTAGTAGGGAAGAGACTGTTAGCAACGCGCAGGAGTGTAGTTGGGAATCTACAGGTGAAGACAGACGATGGCTACAATGATGATTAGTTGTTTAAAGGTAACAACCGTACAACAGACACACTAAATCAATAAAATTGAGAGCGTAAAGATGGTTATCATTATTAATAAGCGAAAATAGCAGACCCGTTATGTGTCAATGTTTGCAATGAAAGTTCTCAACTATAGCCTTTATTAGACCATGGGATTGGAAATTGTAAGCTCAATTAGTGTTGTTTGAACATATAATATTACTATTATAATTTTAATCCAAAATTGAAAATTCCCTTTTTGAATATTTTTTTTAACTAAACCTTTTTGGCAGACATCTTCGATGTATGCTGTATGCTTGCATTTAAAAAAATAAAATGAAAAATTGGCGGTTAGAACTCCGGATTTTCACTGTCAAAAGAAATAGAGCTACGCTTAAAATGTATAGATAATGTGTAACTAAATGTGGACATCACGCATGGGTGGTAAGATGCAGTGAAAAAGTCAACACAACAAGGGTCTTATATCAGAGTGGAAGTCATAAATACTTTAAAAAAATAATTTACAAACCTTTGGGTTTATATATTTTTTAAATCATCTAGAGCTATATTTTCGGAGAAAAATTACACTTTGTTTTATCTAATTGAGATTAATTTCAAAGAGTTAGGTATATTCTTAAAACAGACGAAGTGAACACACACAAAAAAAAAATGGGTTCAATATATTGCAATTTGTGACCTGTAGAGAGTTTCCGTACATGTACACCCCTTACAGACCATCGGACAGTTACACAGGGAGTAATTATTTTACGTTTTTTGATATAATGATGAGGCTCAATAGATGTAAAATGTTTTACACATGTAAATCTAGGACTGTCGTTACAGAAAATATAAAATTTTGTGGGTTGTAATAGAAAATTCTCCAAGTTGAACTCATTTACTGACGCACATATGCGAAAGAATACTTAGGATAGTAGTAAAAAGAGCGCATTACTCTTGAACTACGCTTAAGCGTAGTGCTAGGGTTTTAATTGATTGTATTATAAAATAATTAATTAACGTAGTAAGACTACCTAATATTAGTGTGTACACAGGTCTGCTGTTTATAATTTATTCCAATATATATATAAATATATAATAATAATATATATAAATATATTTTAAAACACTTTTATTTTGATTTTGGTTTTGAAAGTTACATTTAGTTTATTATTTGATATAGCCACGAGGTATTGTACAATTTATGGAAGAGGGAGCAGTGAAGGAACGTAAATATATTGACCGTAAGAAGCACATACACAAAACTTGCTCTTTCATAGAATTTGCTAATGATGTTGAGGTCATTCAGTGATGTCTTATTGTTGGTTTTAAATCAGTGCAAGAGACTAAGACAGCTCAGGAAGAGAGCCATATAATCGAAGAACAGCAATAATGTCAGGGTTGGTTTTAAATGACATTAGCTATTTTAGATGAAAGAACCTGATGAAGATTATAGTTAAATAAAATTAAATGAATAAGTGTTTTTTTACCTATTGGATAATAAAGCATGTGGATGAAGGGTAGGTAATCATTTCATACGAACGTAAACGCTGGACTGCAAGTAATACTCCTAAAGATCTAGTGGCATTGGTTAGTGCAAGCCCCTGTTGCTATGGTGGATTTACTGAGGGAGGGCTGTAGCTCATCCATCTCAAAGGTACAGCTAGAGACGCTTTGCTAATGGGTGAATTAATTAAATTGGGTCGCCTAATTCCTGATAATCGTCCTGATTAGGAGGAGAGCGCAACTGCAGAAGGGAGAAGAGGAGGAGTTGTCAAGGGGTATGGATTACCCCATAAGACTCCCTCCACAGCTTATCTGGTATGCATCTTTGACATGGTAATTTACGACATGTGCCATTAAATCAGACGTAAGTTATTGAGGGAAACATGTTTTGAAAATTTGCATGTCAATGATATGGTCTGTCGATTATTCACGAATGGCCCATCATTAAATATTGGTGAACTAATTAGGGGGTGTGGTATTGCGCACAAATACAACACATTCAACAAAATAGAAAATGTATGTTATTTTAAAAAAATCACGTATTTTGATTTGACACATTAATATTGATTGATAATATCGACTAAATTAAATGTAAAGTAACTCCAACAGCAGCTGCCTATAGAGAAACGGGAATCCAATTATTAAAAACAAATTCTCAGCTAATGAAGTAGTTGAAATTGAACCTTGGCTTCCTATTATTATTAGCACCGCGTCTTACTACCCGTTCAGGTTATACGCACTTACGCTAATATGTAGTGGTAGGGTGATTGTAATATGAAATGGAGGACCTACAGTTTAACGTGGGATCCGAACCATGGTGGAGGCCTGGCATTCCCCACATTCACAAGTTGTGATTAAAACACGTCTTGTCAGAGGTGAAGGAAGGGTTTGGCAATCAAATAAATCTATACGAGGATTGAGCCCCGGACCCCCAGCACAGAAGTCTGACACATTACCCCTAGACCACCAGGTCACCCTTTAGCGTTCTAAAACAGAGCTTTGGCACTAAGCTCTTGACTAAATATTTCCAATGATAAACAGATAAAATATGTTGTGTAATCTCTTTAACTAAACTGTCCATAAAATCACTGTGTTAAGGGGGCCATCTCGATAAGAACGAGACCGTCATGCAGACGTTCAGCTCTAAGGCAATATTTAGTTATACGCTGCTTTATTACTAAATATGGTTCACGCATAGATAAAGTAAAAAAATTCCAACAGTGCTCTTTTTCATCAACAGCTTTATAATTTTAGTTTTATTAATAGAAATAAAGGGTGTGACGATGTAACTTTAGCTGATTTTATACGACTTTATAAGCATATTTGTGGAGCCATGAGACTAGACTTGTTGAGAAAGGGGTCTTTATTTAAGTCTTCCTCTAACAAATACAGTAATTTTTTTTATAGATTTGCAACAGAAAATTAACGTATTAGAACTAGCAGTGAGATTTTCTCTTTACCTGAGATTAGTAGTTTCGTAGCTATATTTCCCCTCTTTCTTGTTGTCATGACAAAGGGTGGTTGTAAGAGAAGGGTGAAAGGGAGAATAACCTTTACCAGAATACATAAGTAGCTTTAGAAAACGACATAGACCATTATATTTTAGGCCATGTGTCCTGACAGCGATTGATACTTTCTCTCTGACTAAGGTGGCCACCTTAAATCCTTATCATAAATCATATATATTAGTTTTAACCTTGCCTCTTACTACCCTCTTGAGTTGTACGTACAGTAGCCCCATGGCTTCTTTGGTGCTGACTGACAGCTCATAGCTGACTTCTGACAGTCAACATTTAGGTGTATACCTAAATTTTGGCTGTCAGAAGTGACAGCTGCTAAACACATGTTTTTGCAGATCATATGGTTCGGCGTAGGGATACATAATTTGGTCTGGTAACTTTTCAAAGCTGTCAGTCAGCACCAAAGAAGCCATGGGGCTACTGTATATTTAATAATTACGCTAGTGTGTGAGGGATTAAAAGATATAATTTAGAGTAAATATACCCACATTTTCGTGAAAAAAGGGTTAAAATCATTTAAGAATAAAAATTAAATACAACCAAGTGGGATTTTAATCCTGACCTACGCGCTAGCGGCAGTCTAGTTTATTGTGAGTGTGATGTCTTAGATCATTGGGGCACTGAAGTGGGTTCAGATAAACTTGAAATACAAAAATTTTGTAAACCTATATTATATATTCCCGTAAGCGTCGTATCTATTTGAATATATTCATAGAAAGCCAAACGTACATCTATAGCACATAATATCAAAAACGGTACAATTGTAAAATCTAGTCCTTAGGTTATTCCAAGCTGTACAGTGTAATTTTATGCTTTTAAGGTATAAAATACATATTCTGGTTCAAAGATCAAGAAGTACAATTAAATCTAGAAATTATTTGGTCTGCAAAATGTGTATATGATATTCTCGATAGGCATCAGACGTATGTGAGGTAGCACGCAACATCCTGCTGAAAATAGGTGCGTGACATTTATGTTTCATATAAGTGACTTAGGAAAAGATACTGATCCAACTGGCATCATATCAAGGAAGTTTGATCCAGATTAATAAGATGTAAACAAGGTATTAAGTTTTATTATATTATCTCAAACAATTTGTTGAAAGTATTAATAAAAATAATTCACTATGACAAAAATAATGTGTTTTTTTTCAGTCATCATTTGTTTAAATATACGGTTGAGACATTATTAGCAAAATAGATGTCATTTCTTGGATTCACAAAGTGAAGATATGTCTGGATTAAGTGATGCCTTTTTCAATTTAAGATCAATTTCAACACCAAGATTGTTTATATGTCCATTTTTTTAAACACCAGATATTAAAACAATCACTCACTCAGTGTAAACTGCAGTCGTGAAAGGCACAATATTCTTCACTGCTTGTTTGGACATTTCTGGCTGGATACTCCGACCAGACTTGGAACCGAAATTGTACTTACCCCAATTCGGGAAGAAATATCCTATAGTTGTATTATTTATTTGAGGTATTTAATATAACTTGCACTTTCTGAAACGATTGATTGTATCAGCACACGAGAATTGTCTATGATCGAGAACGAAAGGGACTTTCTATTTGCCGGGAAAGGTATTTTCACATAACTTCCAGGGTTCTTTTACATGTCACAATTGCCATGGGACCGAAAACTTTACTTTCCCTCCAAAAGAAGCTATGCTACGGATTTTTATTCCTCAAGAAGACTCCGTCAAATCGGATAGGTTTGAACCCACAAATATCGGATTCTGAAACGAGCACTTTACTCCAAGACCACCGAAGTCAAGAAGAAATAATTATGCACACAATACCGTAATTTATAAGGTGCATCTATAAAACAAATTATACAATGTTTTTCTTACATCGCTCGTGACCCACAAAGCGCTTTCCGAGACCTATCAGTTGCATACAACTTTTAATAAAAATGTTTCACTGCATCCCTTTGTTGATAGCATTGCCGCATTGCATTATTTCAAAGACAACTATATATGTATTGGAACAAACTAAGCCCATTTCGATAGTCAATTGGTGTAAACAATTAGTCTAACAAAAGATTAGACTGTTGATGACAGGGAGGTTGGAGTTTAAATCCCAGTCGAGTGTACTATAAATGTTCCTTTCTTAAATGATTTTACACTCTCTTTCCACGAAAATGAAGGTACACTTCCTATAAACTCAATCCTACTCATTACTAGCACATTAGTGTAGTTTGTGAATTTGCGTACAACCGAAACGATTAGTAAGGCACGGTGCTAAAAAATTAGAGGAAATAAATGTATAAATTTAGTCTTCTATTGAACAAAATTGCCAGTTATGAACATTTATTCACTTTCTTATGTTAGAGATTTTAATTAAGGCTTGCATTAATAAATATTAGCAAGAAAACATACCTACGCTTGTTAATTAAAACATCATATTATAATATATTTTTTTAATGACGCTGCGTTTTTATTTTACCACAGAGGAGAAATAATATTAAGAATAGTTAAGCCCGCCGCACATTGGACAGAATGCAGGTGCAGTGTGGGGATAACTCTTTCACGCCTCTCACTGGTTGTAGTAGACGTACCGTTTTCCTGTGTCCTTTGCGCCTCTGTCACGTAGTTTTTGTGTATAGTGATGAAACATCTTATTCAATTAGTCCAAGACCATCCAGTATTATAATGAAACAAGCAATCCAGACTACATGAGGATGAAGCTGAAAGATGATCTTCGGGAAAAGATTGCTATTGAACTGAATTACTCGAACGGTAATTGTAATATTCTAGATTTTATTAGTTATTGAAATTAATATACAGTAGTGTATACAACTCATTAGAAGAATTAGATGTTACTAGACACTGCGCATAAAGTAAACTACATATTTTTATCCAATTATATTTATATTTTTATGTCACCTTTATTATGCGCTAGCTTTTAACCGCGGCTTCGCTCGCGTTAGTGTCTATTTTGTCAATAAATTCAGGTTGTCGGTTGACAAAGGAAGTAGGAAAATAAAAACGATAAACTTATCCAGGTTGTTGGTCAATACAGGTAGAGATAAATAAACATACAAACTACACAATATAAATAAGGATTAAGTGTAGGAGTAGAAAAGAAGTAGCGGAGTGTGTGTCAGTAGAGTCATAGGTTATGCCTTGCCGCAAATTGAAAATCCCACTCCATCTTAAATTTTATCTACAGATAGTTAACACCCCTTATTTACTCCGCTTATTCTTGGCCATTGCAATCATGGGAACAGAATAGATAATTATTTTAGGACGCTCCTATATACTATGTTGTATGTCCTTCCATTTGGCGCAAATACATACTAATTCTGGGTATTGGACACACGCGAACATGCTAAATATAGCTGGTCATAGAAAAAACATGGCTTTTAAAAATGCACCCCTGCTACCTGCAATGTTTGCCCTTGTGCTTTGTTGATAGTAATAGCAAAACTAAGTTTGATTGGAAACTGGAGTCTTTTGAATTTAAATGGTAGGTCAGTGGGGATTATTGGGATTCGTGGTATGATTACACTCTCCCCTTTTCCCACACCTGTTAAAATGGTGGCACAGATTATATTTTGCCCTAATTATGTAATCCGAAGCCTCGTCCCATTACATAATCGGGGTGCATCTAAATTTCGCATAAGCATAACTGGTACACCTAATTTCAATTGTAGTTTATGCGAGGGTACACCCGATAGCTCCAGAGAATTTAAAAACTCAGCGGGATATGAAGTGCTCTCTTCTGCGTCCATGATTTTATCTATTGACAAATACTCCTTTATTTCTCCCCGCACCTCTTTCAAAATGTCAGTGTTGATTTTGTTAACGAATTCAATTTTTGGGCTTGTTCTTCTAAACGGAGCTGCGTCTCAGTAACTCTCAAAGCTCTCTGGCGATGAGCTCCTGAATAAGTTAGAATTACGTTTGCAAGGCATTTCAAAAAAGAAAAAAACTTTTATTTAAGAAAAAAAGATACCGTACCTAAAAATTAAAACAAACAAACTATTGCCTTAAAGGTAAAAAAATAGAATTAGAAGTAAGATAGCTAACCTAAAAATAATAAATGATAAACTATCGCTCGAGGAATAAAAGGAACAATATAAACTGAAAACGTAAAACAATTACAATATTATTAAAATAGGACTAAACACAGATGAATAAATGTCAACTAATCAATGTTTGTAAGCAAATGAATCGCAAACATGTATTGTTATTTCCCATCGATACGGTCCCCCAACTCCCTTTCTTCCCTTTCTCTGAACTTAACAATATGAGTTTAAAATAGCCATAGATATATATAATACAAAACGATACCGCGTTTTAAAATGTGCTCAGCGCCATCTGTTGGATTTTGGAAGTAATGAAATCTTAGTATATTAAATAGTACAAATCGATACCGCGCCATCTATCGAGTTGTTATAGTACTAAACGTTAAAGGCACTTTAGTAAAAATAATGTTTTTATTTGAGTTCATTACAGTATAATACCAAACTTCTTACGACAATTTTGTCATTTACCATAACGGGGTGAACAGACAGAGCTTAATTAGCTGAATGTAATTATTTTTAATCATTTTAAGATAGACGTGCCTAAAATATCTTGGGAACAGATTTTTATTAATCATTTTAAGGAAATATGCCTAAAATAACTCGAGACCAGATTATAATTCGGGATATCAGATTTTCTTCCGGGATACCGCAGGTCTCTTTTTCTGTACTCCAGGCATCATGATGCAATTCATGTTCATATCAGTAGGCCGAGTTGTTATGCCGGACGACCGTCTAAAAGTTATTTTTTTCTATCCCTCGGGAACAGTACTTTTTTTCTAAATGAAAAGTACCCTATGTCCTTTTATGTATTCCTCGGGAACAGTGCTTTTTTTCTGGATGAAAGGTACCTTATGTACTTTTCTGTATCCATGACACCCATGAAAACGTGTATGAAAAATTTCATGATAATCGGTCAAGTAGTTTAAGCGTGATAGCGTAACAAATAAACAATCAAACAAACAAACAAACACACATTCGCATTTATAATATTATATAGCAAGGATTTCGCAGTAGAGTGTATCGCATTTGTTCGGTCATTTTCTAAAACAGTTTAAAAAAGTCGTAAATACCTGTATCCCCTCAAACCTGAGTGGCTGGTGTCAAAATATTTAAAAATCACAAATTTTCAACTGGGGTATCAGATTAGAGGTTATTTTAAACCAAAGTAATTTAATGTTCTATTAGTTTATTATTTTCGAAATTTCATAGTCTGACTCGGAGTCCAAATTTATCAGAATTTCCTCTAATTCACAAGCCATATCATATCTTGTAACACTGGGTTAAAGCTCCCTGTAGCTCGCTTCAAATCTGCGTTGACTTGCAAATCCTATGCCTGTGCTATCTATGTCTGTCCTCTGTCAGGACTGTGTTCAATGTGCGGTGCCTTGCAGAAACCTCTTTCTGTGCTATGTCTGTCCTCTGCTTGCCCTCTGTCTTTCCTGAGCCTGTCCTGCGTCCAATTTTCGGCGGACCTTACTCTATGACAATTTTAAGGCTAACGTTTTGTAATTTATAGTCCACATTCACGCATGTATAGACCTACACACACTCAGGTATTATAGTGTAATAGTGTGCCACATGTGGCCCTTGGTCATATTTCGTACGGCTAGTGCTCATATTAATAGGCCTGTACATAAATCATATGATAAATAAACATACTGTACCTACACATATAGCCAGTACAAATCACTTAAGTACCTACCAAACTAGACATAATTAAGATGTTACTCACGTTTGTGGCTGCTGCGTTTGTGGCTGTCGCCTCTTTTTATGGTATCACGCAAAAACACGGTACGCCACTGTGGCTGGCAGCGCGAGCGTTATGTTTCAGGTAACGGGCAGTTCTGCTCCCCGCGTACCCATACACAACACGTACACTCTCACAATAGTCAGCAAGCTACACGGCTTCGTCGATTGTGCACCTAAGCATCATCCCATTCGTCGTGTCACCGACATTTTTCTGCTTCTACGTACGATCGTTAACACCATGCAAGATTATTCTACATTGAAGCAATGGCAAGGGTTTCATTGAAAACAAGTATTAAAAGAAAAATAATGGAATAGAACAGGAGTTTTCAAGAAACCTGGGAGGAAGACTTTTGTTTTTCTTCTTTTTTTATAAGTTAAAATAAAGAAGATATTTATGTTAAATATGCCAAGACAATCTTGTCGGAATGAAGCGATACAATACATCCCGCCATTATACAAGTAAACATATTCATCCAATGAAGCAATTCTCTTGGGATCTCATGAAAGGTAAAAAAATATAGCATATATACATTCGTCGTCAACAAAATGTTACGTCGATTGCAATCAGACAAAATGAAGGTGTTACTAAATCTTCCTATGACATCTTTAACATACTTACAAAACGGATTAATCAATTTAGAGATGTTGAATTAATAGAGCATTGCATAATAACAGCTTGCCAAACATTGTTTGAAAATTTTTCAAACATTAAAAAAATTAGGGTTGATATGTAAGATATCACTTTCTGAATTGATCTGTCACCGCGGCCGCATAAAAAATAATTCCAAACCCATGTTTGAAGGAGTTATTAACGAAACAAAATATACAAATACTTTAGTCAACCTCAATATCTTAGTGTTCTCTATATTTGCGTTATTGCTCAAATGAAGGAATATTAAAAGAAGACCTCTTATAAGACATAAATATGAGAGGTCAAACAAAAGGTTATCATCAGTTCACCATAATTAAGGATTATTTTGAAATTCACTCAATTCCTGAGAACAATTTAATTTGAATGTGCAAATACAGTTGTCCTTCAATGATCGGTGAAAAAATGGTTTGATTGATCTTATGATAAATGAATTGAAGTTGCTGAATCTGCTATCGACTCATTGCTAGCTGCATCAAGAAAATTTGTCATGTCACATGTCAAATGACAAATTGAAAGATGTTATTAAAGTCATAGTAAACATAAATTTAATCATGAAATATTTAAAAATCTACTTCAGGATCTGGAAATTTAAAAAAATCTTTGCTGTGGAGAATATATTCAACTGATCTTGAAAAATATTTAGTTGGTGAATGCCTCTACTTTAGTGAAAATTGCCCTTCAATTTCAGAAAAATGTAAACCAAGACTGAAGTTGTTGGAGTGGCTTCAAGAACACAATCTACAAATCGTGTGTCCTAATGAGGAAATTGCGCTTCGTATAGTTTGTACTCAAGTCACTGCTCTGGATGTAACGACTTACATTGTAATAACACTCACCAACTGGGACAGCCGCTCTCACAAGGTCAACACGTGGCACAAGCTCGACCACCAACCGCCGCTCTCGCAAAATACAACGAACTGACTGAAGCCGCGTCTAAAGCCTGTCCACAGCGGAGCTCGACCACGTGTTCGGCCAGCAAAGAAAATGGAAAGAAGAGTTCCGCTTCCGCCTTCACCGAGCTTCGAGACTTTTCGACGACCGTCCCGAATCTCCCCTTCCCCCTAGTTTGTAATGTTCTCCAACCTTCCCTTCCTTAGATCCGCCCCCCTTTCTGAGAATTATATTTCATATAAATACTTGTGGTACCGGGATCTCACTTCACTTACTACCCCACCGGCTTGAGGACAAGAGGTGAGGACAGCGACTTAGGTCTCGGGGAATATTATCATCTTACCAAAAATTACTATTTCGGCGTCATGGGGGGAATTCTTTCTAAATTACTATTTGGACTTTGTTATTAAATTATTTGGAATTGAAGTTTGACTATGCTACGCGCTTATCGCGGCTGGAAGTTAGACCGTCGCTTTCGCCACCACTTATATTCAGGGTCTGAACCCTATTTATCTGTAATTTATATGTTTGCCAATATTAGTTTTTAACCAGAGATTGTCTGGTCCTGGGTTCGAAACCCGGCTTATGTTATTTTCAAGTATAGCGGCATCTGGGCTCGACTTTGTTCGTCAAGTCATATTCCGAAAGTTGATATGCACGTAGGTTATTATTACTTTGTGGCCATGTGTCATTGCTATGACGTCACGTTTACTTCGGGCGTCTGTAAGAAAGTTATATATTTATACTAGGGTGGATAACTGTAACACTAGAGTAACCAGTTATACCATTCCCCTTGGGGTAGGAACTTTTCGAGTTAGCGAAGTAACCAGAGAACCAGAAACCAAAGACCATGTCACTGAGATCCCGGACCGTAACTTTTGGTGGGTTTAATGTAACGTAATTTAGTCTTGAGGAGGTAACGTGTATGTTTACCTTTTATTGTAATTGATTTCCGCGTTGGACGGAAAAGCGCGCTTTACGCAGTGTTGAATGTTTACTTCACTTTGTTATTGTTTTTTGACTCAATAAAATTATTATGTTCAATCAGGTAACTCTTTTACCTAACTTACTGCCTCTCTCACCTTATAGATATTAAGGGGGGGTTGCATGGAGAACGCAGTTTTTCTTTGTTGCATCGAGTCAAACATGAATGAGGATAGATTAAGGTGAACTCGAAAAAACGTCATTTTTTTGCAGTTCTTATTTAAAAACTATTTTGGCAAAATAATTCAAATATTGCTTGAGTGCAACATTATAAATTAATTTTCTTCATATGAGTACTTAAATATTTCTTGAATATCTGTCAAGAATGCCCTGGAATTTAATGACAACTTTTTATCTTATTTAATTTTTTTTTTCATCTGATGCCTCTATTTTCATAATAGATATTCAAGAACTATTGATACCACCATATGAAGAAGATTAAACTTTGTTTGTACAAAGGGATATTTTATTTATTTTGGCAAAAATGTTTTGCCATAAAAACTGCAAAAACACATTTTTTTCTGCGTTTCCTTACTCCACATCTTGAAATCTTTAACTGTGTTAAGCAGTGAGTCAGACTTTATGAATGTTTTAGACAAGATTATTCATACATCCAATGGTAAAAAAATCTAGAAGTTTGATTTTATAACTATATGTGGCTATACAATTTTGTCATTAGTATTATTTTATAATGGAAACCTTATGAAATACTGTCAATACAGTAAAATAATTAAAATACTATCGAATTACTTAACGCGTTTGAGCTTAAAAAAAATCCTGTTCCGTTCAATTGTTATTTGGATAAGTGAAAACTGGGTTGAAAATTATATGTAGCCTAGGGCGGCTGAAGTCTTAAGTCCGGCCCTGCATACGATTGCACTTTACTATAAATAAGTACATACTACATAGAGACAAAAGTATCTTATAAAATAAAAACATGTTTTTTTTCATCTGACATTTAAAAAATATTATTATACTCCTTCTAATATTATTATGTTTTCATTTTATTACATGGGTATTTAGCTCTAAATATTAATATATGAATACAGCTTAGTTTTTTTAAAGCAATCCCACTGAAAGATATGTAAGAAATTTTGTTTATTCACTTTTAAATATTACTTCAGCTATATCATTGCCACTACTCTTTGTGTCTATATCATATAAATTTTTTCACACACTTTAATAATATCCAACTCCAAAATATTCACCAAACACAATTTTGTTTACATTTTTCAAAAATTAAACCCCTTAACAAAAGTTACATGAGCTTACGTGAAACCAAACACACTACCTACAATTATTCAAAAATTCCATGATAATTTGAATGTAAGATTTAGAATGAAAGAATCCCTTCACTTCTCTTTTGGTAATTATTGTGATTAGTATCAAAAGCCAAATAGCAAACCCGTGCGCAAATTTCGCAATACTTAGATAAAAATAGAAAAAATATACACCATTATTAAATCAGAAAAAAGTTTCAGTTAATCACAATAGTAAGAAAACCCTAGCGCAACAGCTTTTATTTGTGTTTTTAAATAAATAATGAAGATATTTTCAGTAATCCTCAAATACAATTAACACTAAATTAATAACAAAATAATGAAGAAACAAACTTTTCATAGCGATCCCAAGGTCATCTCTATTTTTGTTGCATTCCCATAGTACAACAATCACTCCATGAATATAGAAAAAAATCCATAGAGAGTTTAACGCCAACTCTATTCTTGTTAAATTGATATTTAAATCAAGAACACAACTAAATGAAGACGACGTCGGTGACCTTGTTTGTGATTATTAGGTCACGATATTAAATATTTTATAGTAAATTCTTACGCAGATATATACTTATATATTTTTTCCGTAAGATATTTATTCTATCAACGAAAATTCCATGAATTTAATGGCAGGTAACGCCAAATCAATGATGGGCTCTCGATTCACAGCTGTTCCGGATATTATGCGCCTGAGAGAAAAATAGTGGGAGGATTTTTCCGTGGATGCGTCTGGGGGTGGGGGGAAAGGGTACCGGAGGGGGTTGGTAGTAATTTTGAAAGATAGCGTTCCAAGGGGTGCCTTCTATCAAAATATGGGACCCATAGCTGTTGCATATCTTCAGGTCAACACATTTATATTAGAGTCCTAATTTATCAATTATTTTGACCTATAAAAAGGTCAAATTGAGTTTGACAAGAATTTACACTTTTGTATTAAAGCGATACAGAATGTTCCCAATAAATCTTGCCCCAAACGCACAATATTTCAAAGTCTGTGATCGAAATGTGCGCCATCAGTCTCTATGCCTAGTTCCGCTCCCCGACTAGTAAATGTTTATTTATTGAAACTGTGTATAGCGGCTGGTGGCGCGCATTTCAGTCACAGACTTTGAAATTCTGTGCGTCTGGGGCTGGTTTTATTTGGGACATTCTATAGATAGAGGTAGTACTTTTGGTCATTAGAAAACTACAGATGTTATGCCAGAACTATGCAGAGTGCTATTTGAGTGCGAGTGCAATGTTAGTGACATTCTAATGGAAAGATTTTCTTGTTAGGTAGGTAAAGTTCACACATATTCTATAAAGATATTACATCACAATGCGAGTGTAGCTTTGAGGCAAATTTGGACTATTATAACTACACGAACAATACACTATACTAAAAACAGCCCTTAGCCTCATTCTTACATATCATTCTTAACTACACTAATACCACACTAACACTCAAACAGCACTATGCCTTGTTATTGTATACGACCTTAGTTGCCAATCGAGGACTTGGCCTATACTCACAATTTCAAACAACGCATTCACACGAACGCTATGCATCTGTTACAGCAAAACGATTGCACATTTAATCGTTAAAATAACTATTTAAAAAAGCATTCATGTAGTTAACTAGGTAATACCTAATAAGGATCAAAGACAATTTAAAAATATAGCGCAATCTTATAATATTTATAAAATAAAAATAAAATATGCCTGAGATTTGAAATAAATGAACAATATCTCTTTCCAATTAGTCTCCACAAGGAAATATGGGTGGGTAAATGTCGAACTTACTCTATTTGTGTCTGAGTCAATCAGAAAATATATAGTGCAATCAATAGTCAGCACCTCTTAGTTATTATTCTCCAAAAATCTTTAATTACTAGTTACTTGATTACGTCCATCGTAAAAAAGCATGTTTTGTGTGTGTGTGCGCGCGCGTATATATATATATATGTGTGTGTGTGTGTGTGTGTGTGTGTGTGTGTGTGTGTAGAAGTATTGTAGCTCTATATTAGGTGTGTGTTAATGGTACAACCATTCTCATTTCGAATTGCCAGGTGAAGCCAATGTATTTCTTTTTATTGGTAACTGGTGAAAAAGGATTTTTTCATTCGTTTGGATTATATACCTAAAATACAGGGTGAGTCTTTATTGAAGGGATATAACATATGGAAGACTTTTTTCCAAAAGTGATTATTGAGTTATGAGCCATTGAAAATCGCATTTTAAAATTCTGATATGTAAACATATCAGAAACAACTTGAGCTATAGAAACAAATCCCTGGATAATGTTTTGTTGAACCTCTGAAAACTTTGTTAGTAATATCATCCCGCTTCACTGGTCTCACTTTTTGCATTTAATTTTGTAACATTTAGCTGTAATAGATTTTTATTGAGAATTATAAATCAGCCTGTCTAGATTAACAAATATGTTTCTTGTCGGAGCCCCCTCAGGTTCATCGTTTCCAAGAAAAACCACATATTTAGTCTCATTACAAAATGTTAGTGTCTTTAAGTTAGGTAGCCAATTGTGCAGTGTTACAAGATAAAGAGAGGGTGGTAACCCCCATTTAATTAGCGAAAGGGGATGAAAATACCATCCAAGTTTTCAAAGGTTTAACATCTTAGTTCAACAAAACATTATCCAGATATTTGTTGTTTTAGACCAGGTTGTTTCTTAGATTTTTACATAAAAGCATTTTAAAACGCGATGATTCTCTTATTAATCACTTTCGATAAAAAGTCGTCCGTATATTTTCTACTATTTTTTTTCCTAGGGAATCACCTCCCGGCGGGTCTGATACCAATAATGACTCAGCCTGTACTTATAATATTAGCTAGTAATCCGACTAATCTCACTAATTCGAACTTCTGTAGTTCGAAATGACTTTTAATTTGAATTTTTAGCCAAGTCCCGTGAATTTTGTATTAAAACTATGTTAAAAATTCGTGGATAATTTGATTATTCTTTTTTGTTGATTCAAACTTTTCCTAAGTTTTAATGTAATGTGCAGTATTGTTATTCTACTTCTAGTTGCAGCGCATTGTTTTTCTATTTTTGGAAACAGGGAAGGCAACATTGGAATGAGGTCTGAACCCTTCTTCACGCCCTCCAACCCTCACTAATATTTCTTGGTTTACACGTACAGTTCTGTACTCTGTTAGTCAAGGTCGAACCTCTAGAGCAGTTATGTGGTGCCCCGTTCTTAGTGATTCAGTCGTAGCGATATTCTTGTGACGTGCGAGTTTTTTGTTTATTTAGTTTTAGTTTTTTTCGTACATACTATACAGTAGTGTTTGTGTGTGTGGATCGTGCTGTCACTGTCCAAGCCACAGTCTTATAAATCATCAACTTTAGCTGAAAATGTAGCGGTGATAAAGGAAGTGGAAAAGAGAATTGCTTTAAGAAACTTATTTAATTCGAATGATTGCATAGTTCGATTTTTTTTTTCCTGGTGTCTTCAAGTTCAAATTATCCAGGCTCTAATGTAAGTAGCTGGTAAGACCTGTTACCCCACTGCTCTGATTTGTTTAATTTGGTCACGTGACCACGCCCCCTCGCTCTCTAATTGGCTGTTGGTTTTTGCCATCCTGTTTCGTCCTACTGACCCCCACACAACCCCTTACCTACTTTTCAGTGTTCCATACATGTTGGTTCTCGTTCTAGACATGTTGGTTCTTGTTCCAAACATGTCGGTACTTGTATTTTCTTGTTTTATTTGTTTTTTATTTGTGTTCATTAAATTTTTTATTGGTGCTCATTGTATTTTTATTAGTGATCATTTGTTTTCTTATGGCTGGGGTGGATTGGGACATGTACAGGAGTTTATTTTATTTTATGCAGTCCACGGCATCGGATGCTCCTCCCATGGCGTATCGGCATGGAGTACAAACATCTTCTGATGGCAGAGTAGCGTAGAGTGAGCATTGGCTCCTTCTCACAAGACTGTTGGACTGCCTTTCACTTCCCGGAACAAAGAGCTAGAACCTCTCCTGATGTCCATTTGGGGTAGAATGTGATAAATGGTTCCCCTGCCTTGAGACCCCTTTAAATTCCCCTCACTCCCCCCTTCTTCAAGGCGTGTGTCGCAAACACTTATTTGGTAATGGGCTTTCCCGGTGTCATCATTACAATGTCGCAACACCCTATGTGATTATGGGTTTTTCCCGGTGATGTCGTAACTAAAAAGCATTTGCACAGCTTTGATTAGGCACAATCAAGGGCCTTGGAATCCTCAGTTAGGGGCCGCTATCCCCCACCACTAAAGTCTATTAAAATTGGTTGTTTGGTATCATCCGTAGACATGCGTGTGTGTAGGTATCCATCATAGATTGAAAGAGTAAGGCAGAAATATTCCAGCGTATACGTGAAGTAAGGGAAAGTAGAAAAACACCCCAATCCACCTGAGCGAGATTCAAACCCATGACCTCCCCTGATATAAATATATGAGTAACAAGTACCCTTTCTGGCAAATCGTGCTGTAGGTATGATTAAGAAAATGTTCCAGAAGGAGAAATACCTACAGTTTACACCACTAGTGATTCGATTTCAACCTCTCCCACCAGAATTAGATGAGCCTGACATTTAGACAGTGTGCACACCAGGATTCAAACCTCGATATCCTTAGCAGAGCTTATGTCTGTTATAACGGTCGTACTTCCTGCACCCCCTTCATTTTCAAAGGGGCATTGCCAGTTGACCAGATATTTCTAGACCAGGTAGAATGTGTACTCGCATTTGATTGGAGGGAGAAAATCAAACGTTGATCACTCTGTCATCGGCCATCTGGTGACATCTTAGATCACGTGACCATCGATGCAAGTATATAAATTTATATGATGCATATACCAGGATTCGAACCTCAATATCCTTAAAACGGTCGTACTTCCTGCAACTACACCATTTTAAAATGGGGTTTTGGCGGTCGACCAGATTTTTCTAGACCAGTTAGAATGTGTACCCACATTTTCCTCAAATGTCGATCACTCTGTCATCACCTGTATAGTGACGCCTTAGACCAAACGATCATCGATGCATGTATAAAATGTATTGTGACGGTAGATTGCTACCCAAGGACCTAGTTTTTTTTGCCATTGTTGGGGTTCAAATATAGTTGGATGAATTGATGATTGATGATTTAATTATCTACTTTCACACAAATGAGGGCACACTTACCTGTTCAATTATTCATAACTAGCAATCCCACACGACGTTGCCCGTGAACTACTGTGGTATTGTGTTAAAATAAGACTGTTTAAAATTTAAAAATCCTGCTCTGTGGTGCATTTGGACCCCATCCGGTACAACTATGTTAAACATTTCAGATCTCTGCGGGCGGTAGTTTTGGCTAGGCATCACACACAAACAAACACACAGATAAACACTTCCTTTTTTTATTATTTTAGATTCCTGTTCCATTAATATAAATATGCGGATAGCCCAGACGGGCGGTCCGGCACGCCACAGAGAAAACAAGATCAAACATCTCAATATCAAGATTTATTCTCACTGCACCCCAACGAGATTCAAACCGAATCCTAGAGATAAACATGATAACTGAGCACTGCCTCATTGAACTACAGTTCCATTTTCATAGGAACAACTAGAGAAGTCACTAGATCTAATTTCACGTATTCATTCGTCAAGAGAAGTGATCTGCAGCAACCTATTTTGATATACTATTAATACCTATAAAATATCACCGATACTATAGTATTATTTTATAAATGTTGGCTGAAAAAGGTTTGTATTTTCTTAAAATCTATTTGAATAAAAATCGGAATCTACATATAAACAGTTGTTTTTCCACAGGGTTATTTATTTACTACTGGTCCGGGCTATACTACACTTATTCCCCCGTCAAGTTAATCTAGTGCGAGCCTGACGACTTGTAGCCCGTGGTGTTACTGTACTTATTTAATTATGAGAGGCTGACATCAGAAATAAAATAGTCAAAACAAAACCTCCCATGGGCTCAAACTAGAGTCCCTTAATGACCGCGGGTATCGACCTAAATTAAAGCCTCCCTCACGCGAATATAGCCACGGAGGTTGTATGATGAGGGGGATGAAGGGGGTCTATCATTGTAGAAGTCCCTTGTCTCCTCCCGCTGTGTCACTGAACCAGTGACCCACCCTCCTAAAATACGGCCGTGCAGATTATCATGAAATTGCTATCTTTTACTTTTTTTTAGCACCGCGTCTTACTAAACATTCGGGTTATAATACGCTTAAGTACTATTTACGCTAATGGACTAGGAATTGGAAAGGTTGCACCCACATTTGCACGTGGAGGGAAAGAAGAAAAACATTTAGAAAAATACTCAGTACACCTGACCGAGATTCGAGCTTCAATCTCCCCGTCATAAGCAATATAATCTACGGCTTGATTAGTGCGTTAGACAATGAGGCCACCAAACCGGGTATCAAACACTATGCACTCATTTTAAAGAATTAACAATCTTTACGAGGCTGGCTCTTCTCTATGTATACTTCAATCAAGCCAAATATTACAACAGCTTAAAAGAAGAAGCAGATCCGTGAGTCTAACTGGATTCTGAATTGGGAAGGTTGAATCCACATTTGCGTGAAGGGGGAGTAAGGAAATGTTCCAGCGTTTACGTGGAGGTGGAGGGAGAGTGGGAAACCATTTATTGAGAACTACCAAATATACACCTCGGCAGGTATTCAAATCCCCCAACCTCGTCTAACACAGATTTGAACGCTGATATATTTCACCAGGTGCTTCATGCCCTTTAGTTGTCAAGCCCAAGAGAAGAATATGACGTTTCAAATTGGGTGCACCCATTTGCTCTCTAGAATATGTTGTGACAGAAAGGTGCTGGTAATATACAACTTTGCCGGAATAAATAGTAAAGAGCACAGACGGTTAATGTTAAGCTCTATTGCTTACACACGTGTAGTTAATATAGCTTTATTAAGTATAGTATATGAACAGAAAGAAGGAATAAGTATACTATTATTATTTCAATGCTTAAATATTCGTTTATAATTTGAAATAAATTTTGTTTAAGGTAAGATGTCACACAATATACACGTGAACTCGACACATTCTAGCACCGCGTCTTACTACCTTGTTCTGGTTAAACGCTTAAGTACTAATTACGCTAACGGATTGATAATTGGGAGGTATGAGACAGCATTTTTGTAGAGGGTTTGTGGGAAACACCCCTAGGCTACCCAACAAAGATTTGAACCTCGAACTCCTTATGTACTAATTACGTTAAAAGATTGATAATTGGAAGGTTTGAATTTCGACGCTGACGAAGGACTCTATAATATCGAGTACTATGGCGTGGATTTGTTTAGTTTACCCTGAATATTTATTAAAACTTATAATGTCCATTTACACACACACACACACATTGCTTCCCATAGTTCTACAAATATCTAATATTTAACACAAGAATCCATCAAGTGACTGGATCTCAATTTTCCAGAGTTGGAAGTGGAAAATGATTTATGAAAATTTACCTCAAAAAAATAACTTGCTGTGTGACTAAACCCCAAACTCCCCCATAACACTGTTTCTTAAATGGGAACTCAAACGTGATCTGGCACACATATTATGTATAGATCACATGAACTTGACACATTTTAGCACCGTGTCTTACTACCCGTTCGGGTTATGCGCTTAAATACTAATTACACTAATGGATCAGGAATTGGGAAGCTTGAACCCGCATTTGCCTAGAGGTAGAGTGAAAAATTAACCCTAGTTCAACCAACTGTGATTCGAACCTTGAGCTCCCCCGTCCTCGACGGTTTAGCTTAACATGAAAATAGTTTATAGTAAAACGTATAGTCTTCTTTAACCCAGGACCTCTTGCTTAGTAGGCAAACACACTACAGACTGAGTTAAAGTGTCGGTCTTACAATTAAACATTATTTCAGTGCTTACCCAATACTAGAGCAGAAGTGAACTGATACCCTATAGAAATCGAGGGCAAATGATGCAGGTCGCCAGTTATTTATTGGTTTATTTAATTTAGGGTAGGGATAGAAAAAAGCGTAGATTAATGGAAGTGAACTTACACTTGCAAGTTTTCTCCACCAGAAATAGATGAACCTGACATTTAGACGGCATGCCCACTTGCACCAGAGTGAAAATTGGGAAACCCCCTACACTCCCTGGTCTAAGATGGCACTCTCACAATATACTAAACTGCAGGAGGGTTCAAATCCTGGTCCACTGGCTGTCACCCTCTTTTGAGAGTTAGGGGGTCTCCAGCTCAACTGATTATAGGTTGACATAGGTTTGGTAACAAAATAATTACTTTTATTTTGAAACAATGAAAATTACTCTAATAGGGTAATGACAGGGAAGTGAACCCGCACCCGCATTTGCGTGGAGGGAGAGAGACTTGGAAAGCACCTTACTGGAATCAGATCAACAGTTAAAATATCATGACACGGAGCTAATATCAATGTTTCAAACCCCCTGTCGTGAGTACCTACCGTCATAAACATACTAGCTGTTATGCATCGCGGGCCTGGCGCTTTAGACAACGCTGTGGTGTGAATTTCCATTCTAGGGGTAGGTTTGGATCTCTGATATTTAGTATTCACTTATACCCTAATAATATATAGGAAAACCAGTGACGTATTACGGTTCAAGGAGTTTTAAAAATATGGCTGTCATGTCTCTGGCAAGTGTGAGCACTTTTCCGGTGACGGCTTACCGCTCTCCTTTTCACTCAAATGTGAGTACATTAAATTCCTCTTATTTATTTTATTTATTTAGGGTAGGGGATAAAAAGAGTACATTATTGGAGGTGCGTTTAAATGAGCGTTTATAGGGTATTAGAATAACCACAATGATAAATCACAAATAGAACCTCCACTCACAGTTGATTCGGGCGAAAATCTAACAGGCACTGGATGTGTATTTTCTTAAGTGATTTTTCATCATCCTCCCATCCGGGTGTGGCTACAAATATTCTAAATTCTATCTTCCTCACCATCACTCAATTAATCTAAGTATGTGAGTGTTTCAAACGTGTAAAAAGATAAAACCTTACACTTTGTGTTAGGTTACCGTGTTTTTATTTTATTTTAGTTTTAGCACTGCGTATTACTAAACGTTCAGTTTATAGGTATAAATGCGATAATTAGGCTAATTAAACGGAGTAGGAATGAGAAAGGACACATTTTAGAGATAATCTACCAACATTTGGTCGGAAGGAGAGAAGGGAACCATACGAGGGAAAAAATTTCAAGCCCCAAACGGGATTCAAACCTCTATCTCCCCCGTCATGATCATACCGGTCTAACTCGAAGGTGATGCCTTATACTATTTGACCTCTGAAGCGAGCTTTTTTATCACGTTAATTTAATATTTTGTAATGATTAACTTATATGTATCCAAAGCAATAACATGATAGCCATTTATATTGGATGGGCTTTGCCTTTTATAAATATATAGTCACAAATGAATATTATTTACAAGTATAGTTTTTCCATTTAACTTTATTTGAAGTATTTAACGTGCACACTATGCACCGACTGATTAAATCAGCACACAACTTACAATCTAACTTAAATATAGAACATACAGAACACCCATTCCACGAGCGTTAATTAATCACTTTGAAAGGGGAAAACCCGTATTCCACCAATTACACATTTTTCGGCCATTACTGGAGTCGAACCCAAGACCTCTTGCTTAGTAGGCAAACAAAATACCTACTGAGCTAAGATGGTCAGTCTTACAATTATACATTTTTTTCAGTGCTTATCCAATACTAGAACAGGAGTGCACCGAGATCGTTAATATTTGGAAATTCTTTTCGGCATCATTTAATTTTGTCAACATTATTTCACCCAACTTGGTGACCACGTAGTCTAATACGTTACTCACACAGTATACATCTAAATTTGTATACTTGCATCAATGATCGCATGGTCTAAGACGTCACTAGATTGCCAATGACAGAATGATTTACATTTTATGTTCTAACTAAAATCAAATGCGGGTACACATTATACCTTGTCCAGAATTTCTGTTCAACCAGCAAAGCCCCTTCGAAAATGGTGGGATGCAAGAAGTACAACTGGTATAACAGACATCAGCTGTGCTAAGGATATCAAGGTTCTAATCCTGGTGTGCGCGCCATCTATATATATATATATATATATATATATTCATCAATGGACGCATGGTCTAAGGCGCCACAAGACGGCTGATGACAGAGTGATTGACGTTTTCTACTACAATCAAATGCGTGTACACATTCTACCTTATTTAGAAAATCTGGTCAACCAGCAAAGCCCCTTCTAAAATGGTGGGGGTAAAGGAAGTACGACCGCTATATCAGACATCAGCTGTGCTAAAGATTTCAAGGTTTTAATCCCGGTGTGCACACCGTCTAAATGTCAGGCTCATCTAATTATGGTGGGGGGAAATCGCATACCCGCCGTGTAGACTGTAGGTATTTCTCCTTCCGTAACATTTTCTTAATCATCCCTAGCACACGTTTTGCCAAAAAAGGTACCTTTCACTTATATAGTTAGGGCAGGGGAGGTCACGGGCTCAAATCTCACTCAGGTGAACTGGGGTGGTTTTCTACTCTCAACGTAAGCTCTGGAACATTTCTACCTTACTCCTCCGATCAATTACGGATACTTACATCCGCGAATATCGACGGACAATATTAAACAACCAATTTTGGTATATTTTTGTGGTGGGGGATAGAGCCCCTTAACTGAGGATTCCGAGGCTTCTGATTGTGCATAATTGTAGCTGTTTCAATGCTCTCTAGTTGCAACATCCCCAGGATAAACACATTACTACATAGGGGGTTGCGACATTGCGATGACTAGTTGCGACATCACCGGGAAGGTTGCCAGAGTCAATGACCTAACTCACGGTTTCAAGGTCACGAAATATTCCTGTCTTTTCGAGCCACCAAACTGTCGCCAGTCATCAGAGAAAACCCATTACGAAATCATTCAAGGTCACGATCTATTATTTTATCGATTTGTCTTGTCAACCCAACAAACTGTAACCTGGTATAAGTCATCAGTATTCAGCCTTGTTGTTACTTAGGAATTTATGTAGATATATATTATTTCATCAAAATATATTTGTGGACATTAAATAATATTTAAAATAATTTCAAGGTTTGCTTAATTGTATTACTTATGAATTTTTGTAAAAGTTATATATTATTACATCAAAATATAATCTTGAACATTAAATTTTTGTGTTGTTTAAGTGGTATTGGGGTTGGAATATATGTTGGGTACACAATATTAATGTCAAGCTCATATAGTTATGGCAGGGGAGGTCGTGGGCTCAAATCTCACTTGGGTGAACTGGGAGGTTTTCTACTCTCCCTCACTCCACGTAAACTCTGGAACATTTCTATTTTACTCCTCTGATCCATGACGCATACCTACATCGGTGAATGTCGACGGATGATACCAAACAACCAGTTTTAGTAGACTTTTGGCTGGGGAGAGAGTAGCCCCTAACTGAGGCTTCTGAGGCCCCTTATTGTGCATAATCACAGCTGTGTCAATGCTCTCTAGTTGTGAAAAAAACCATTGCCACATAGGGATTTGTAACTTTTCTATGATGACACCGGGATAAACCTAGTGGCCTTGTGGGTTCATGACTGTTCAACAAGGTCGTTTATACTCTCTTTCGAAATTTATAACAGGTTTGAGACATCTGAAGACCTCACAAAGAGAAGGGTATGGCGAAGTGAGGGGGAGGGGATGAAGTGAAAGGCAGTCCAACAGATTCTTGTGAGAGGGAGCAATGTGTTACTTAGTTCGTTCTGTTCCGTGGTAATATAAGGAGGGTGGGGAGTGAAGTAAAATTGAAAGGGATTTTACGGCCGTGATACGCTGTCAGCTGCTTGGTGGTCACACTCTTTTGATAAGCGGCTGGGCAGAGAAGATGCTCACTATCGATGCCGAAGGAAGAGCGCCCAGCGCCTCTGACTGCACGTTGATAAATATATAAACTCTAACACCCCAATCCTACCCATACATAAAAAAATCAATTAGCACACATAAATAATCAACATGTCCGGAACAAGAACCAACATGTCCTGAATAATAACCAACATGTCCGGAACCACCGAAAGGGGAATGAGGGGAGGGGTAAAGGAGGGAAAGGGAGGAGGGAAGGGGTAAAGCCAACAGCCAATCAGAGAGCTAAAACAACATTGCGTAGCAACTAATCAAAGAGTGAAAGCAACATTGCGTAACAACAAATCAGAGAGCGACAACAACATTACGTTATCATCACAATACATACTCTCTCCACGTCTGGGTCAAAGGTCAAAGTGGGGCCATACGCCACCCTAGTTACTGTCGTGGCTTCTTGAACAGTAGGATGGAATGGGGTGAACTCGTGTTTCCTTGAGAATCTTAGTACTCTCATAAAGCACCACTGGTCTCTAGTCAGTTTCATTCTTTTCTAAAATTTTAATTTGGCGATTGTGTTTAATGTGTTTGTGATTTGAATAATATTCTGGCTGACTGTTCGGTACTAGAGTAATAATACACTTTTGTTTGATGTGATAGGCACTTTATAATGCTTATTTCAATATACTTTGTTTTTGTTTATTAGATAGCAAGTTTAAATTATTTATTATTATGTTCATTGCAACACCGTCTCTCTATAAGACTTAACTTACGTAATAAATTTATCTTATGTGTTTGAAATGCTGTTTTTGGCAGTTTAAATGATTCACTGGAAAAAAAGCTAATTTAAACGAAATTTAGGACGTTACCTACCTAAACTCGAATGTAATGGACCAGTTTTGCATACGAAACCGGGCCATTCCACTCTGGTCTAGGTATGTTTCGTCTTCCATTTAGTATAGCACCACACTTGAGGTTTACATTGCGTGATTATGGAACTGGTCCTAATTGATTGTCCCTCAGGAGTATTTTTTTAAATCATATTTTAGTGTTCTTTCTTAAATGACATGAATACCGAATTGTGTAACCAAAAAAACCAAGATCTGTATAAAAAAGAAACGTGAACTTGGTCTGCTTACTTAGGAAACCATTGGTTTGTGCTTTTTAATATATTTTAAGCCTGATATCTTAAATTGTGTGGTCAGCAATAATAGATTTTTTTACAAAACAAATGAAAATGCAAAAAGTTGAAACTTGGCATATGCATTTAGGAAAACTCGAAGATTTGCACATAGACTTTTATAAATTTAATCTATATTGCAAGCCTGACGCCCTGAACTGCTTAATCATAGTAGAGGTATCTGCAAAATAAATAAACATACAAAAATGAAGCTTGAAAAGCGTAGGCTACTTTATAAAAAAATGTGGTTATGCCAATCAGATGGGTTTTTTTTAATATGAATTAGGGCCGGTCTTATGACTACTGGATAAATATTGCTATCGGGAGATTTAATTTAGCAACTAGATACAGGTTATCAGCCACTTTAATAGTTTATATATATTATGAACTGAATTTATCTGCTGGATAGCTCTGTAGGTTAACTATATTTGTGTGCAAAAACGCAAGGTTGGTACTGTTTTTACTGGTGCGCACAAATGCTTATAAACCTTGCTGCTACCACTATTACCTAGTGCGTGGCGACTACACTCAACATTTGTTGGATAATGGCGGCTAAACAAGTGCGAGGAAACAGATGGCGTTACGTGGGCGCAGAATATAGGTTGTTTTGCAAGTGATAATTTCTGTGTCTACCAAAAAGTGGGCAATAGTTTGTACAACGTTTACAAAATTTCATCTACTCTAATCAGATTTCAATAATTTGTTTTTATATAACTATTACTCTACAAATTGCTTATCAGTTTTTATAAAAGTGTGAATTAAGTGTTCTAACTTTATATAATTATAGTTAGAGCCTGGGCCTGTGCTCAATAAACACGTGAACCAAGATTTTTACCTAAAAACATATTCTGATAGGTGAAACCTCATGAAAAACAACTTGTCACTATGGCAACGTCAATTTTAACTTTCAGATAAAAGTTATCAGGTATTTAAACATCTCGATAAAAATGTGATGGATAAATACATTTTATCTGGCGGATATCCTCCCCAGACCCAGGACTTTTTTTTGTCTATTTCATTCTTTTTTTAATTCAACTTTGGCACTTTGGAATAGTAGAAAAATACTTAAAAAATTATTTGCACCAGGGATCTAGGTCAAACCATACGTCCCCTAACGGGGACGTTGGGCCTCCATGCTTAAGATGCAAACACATGTTGAATTACACAAGATTAAAAATTGTAAAGGCAACAGAGTACTTTCAACTGCGCAATTGATACACACGTTTTTTTTAAATTAATTTAATATGTTTGAACACACAACTTCTTATTTTAGATTATTTACTCTCACAACATCATACTACTAAACATTTTATTGTATTATGAAATAACTATAAGCTTTTAATGGTATTATGGTATATTTTCTGATAACTACCTAAACTAAAATAAATCTAATGGCATACTATAGCAAATTTTTTACATTGAACTTTATTTTTTAAAATTTCAATAATACATTTATAATAACTTTTTTTCATTGTTCTATAGTTTATAGCTCATGGTACAGCTGAAAGCAGCTTCTGGTCTCCTGCAAGCACAGGAATACTTTACACATAGAGCAACAAACTCTGGCCTTGTTTGCATAACACCCAGGCAGCCGGCATCTATTCTTCTTCACAGGAGTTGGAAACTCTGGAATGTGAAGATCATGTTGTTGTTTTTTCTCAACTCATCTGAAGGATGCGGAACAAATGCTCTGGAACACATAGGTGCTGGTTCTTCATTGTCATCAAGAGGTGTATTGTTAAGTCTATCTTAAGGTACATAAAAATAGATTAGATTTTCCCCATAATTGACTCTGAAGTCAAGATAGCCGAGGATATCTTTTCGTGGAGTTTTCAAGGCTGCTTGATCAAGGCGATATTCAATCCAGGCAGTAGCAATCGACATATCAATAAGATGCATTCTAAGACTCATTGTGCACTTTTTTGTTCGTGCACTTATGCGATACATACTGATAACACGATCCAATAAATTCACCCCACACATATTCTGATTGTATGACTTGAAAATTGCAGGCCTCTTCACCAGGATATACTGATTATCTTTCTTTGACCAACGGTGGCATTGGTCATTTGGCGTCGTTCTCTCTTTACTATAAATTAATGTGGCTGGTCGATTGTCAAACCACTTGACTATCGCAATCTGACCATCATTTCTAATAGCTTGGTCAATGGCTCATCTACCCTCCTTTTTCATCACATTTTCACTTGTTAGACCACAGCCTGAGGGTATGCGGCCTTTTTGAATTGTACCAGTCTCCTGAACTTGTGCTTTGATATGGAGTGCATCTAAAATGTGAAATACCTGTTCATATAAATAGTTACCCCTGGTGGAAGGGTTTCAGAGAGGCGAAGAACTGCCTTCCCACCTGTATCAAGACCTTGATATGCATCATCATCTATTATCTTGTCACCCTTACCTTAATACAGAAAAAGGTCTAAGGGTTAGCCATCGGTTGCTGTTGCTACAAAGTTTTTTTAGTCCACAGGGATTTGGCTATCCCTTGATGAATTGCCGTGCAGCCACATGGCCCTAAAAAGGAATCATATGTTCGTCAATTGATATTTGCAGAGGCCTAGGGTTGAGACGACAACCATTCTTACCAATCTGAATGAAAGGATAAACTTTCCAGAATTTGTTGGATTATTTTTCTCCATCTTTTACTTGGAATCATCTCTTATCTTTAGATTTCTTCTATCACTAAAAGACCTATTTCTTGACATACTGTCTGCAATAGCTGCAATACGAGTTTTTTTAGACCAGTACATTCTAATTCGTGGACACTTTAAATATGACATGATTCCAATAAAACATCTAATTTCTTCAACAGAATAATTTAATGTTCTCCCCATGTCAGCTAGGTGTCATTGGTTTGTATACAGGCATAATAATTCAAATACATCATTTGGTATGTATTTACTCACATAATCGTGGGGTGGAAAGTTAACAGCATTCCCTGGTGTCACTTCATGGTCAGTTGCTGGTGAGGGGGTAAAAATCCATCGTTTTCTTCCAGAATTGTCTTCTGCTAGTTGGGCTACTCAAAGGCTGATCAACCACACTATCATTATCATCATTGTCATCATCAGAGCTCTCTTTTTTTGGTTTTCTGAATCATGGACTGTAAATGTGGGATCATCGCCTTCATCGTCCGAGATCTCCAAATAAGATACATTCCCGTCTATTTCAACATTCACAAATTCAATTAAAGCAGCTTTGCATGTGAGGAAATAAAATAAAAAGCATTGAAGTGTAATTTTGTAAAGAATATTCCTTACATTTATAACCTTAATCAAAATGAATTTCACTTTCTAAAAAGTACTGACAGTTTATGAAACTAAAAAGAGCACATACACTCAGCTATTAGGATGAACAATAATAAAAATAGAATAATAAATAAGTAAGAAACACTCAAACAATCTTTACAAATTTGACACATTGGACACCAATGTCCTCTACAGGGGACAGATGAAAATCATAGCATGTGGTGAGGACTAGCTATTTGTTTTTGAACCAACTAAATTTATCACATATTAGTTATATATTTAACAGTATTATTACACGCTTTAATAGAGACACATTAAAAAAAATTACTTACTTGTCTCCGCGCCAACAAAAGCATGCTTTCTTGGGGCAGCCATTTTCTCACTGTCTTCTGAAAAATAAATATCAAGCTATTGAAAAAAAATTATACTTCAACGCGTGCTGCCATCTGTCCTCTAAGCGCCGAAACCTATTCCAGGTTGACCAACATACTTATCTCGCCACTAGAAACTTACAAACAATCTACTGCACAATGTCACCTGTAGGGGACGTTGGGACTGAGGAGGATATGAGTTAAAGACAAATTTTCAAAATTAGATTCTTGAGATGTTAATAAATATTCATTTTACTGGCATTGTCGTAATTACAGACCTAAGTAAAAGCATAAATATATTGAAATTCTTCCCCTCTCTCGTTACACACACTCTCATTTAGTATTGTATATTATGTCCTCTTTGTAATATCAATGGTGAGTAAGACAACTTGAGAAGCCATCCTCACCAGTGGTTACGTGGTATAAACCGTTTGTCTCACAATATACTGGATTGCCTGTGAAGACACGTAATTAGCTAAGGCCAACTTGCGCAAAGTCACAAAATTATTATTGTAATATGTTAGGCTGTACATTATGGTTTAATTTATAGGCTATCATATTACGTTATGTTTACGATAATCCAAAAATTAAATTATTTATGTACTTATAAATGTACTTATAGATATTTAGAGGTTTTATCGATTAATTTGTATTTAATCTAAAAATTAGTTGCCTAAAAATACATGTATTTGGTATGTTGGGTACAGAAATGTATGTTCTTATTTCTTCTTGGCCAAGAGTGAGATTTTCAATAGTAAAAGGTTGAATGTAAATTATTTCAACAAACGTCTTGTTGATTTGTTTTATCGTTTAGTATTAAATCTTGATGATTATATATTAATTCTAATTTGTAGATGTTTAGACGTTAGATGAATATAATAGGTCATCACACAAATAAATACGCTCATATGGTTGAATAGATTTAAGGATTTTTTTTTTTAACTTTTGCTTTATACAAGATTTTTTTCCGACACGTTTGAGTATCCGTTTGGGATACAAGCATATATTAACTACGCCAATGGAATAAGGATAAGAAAGGTATAATGTTTAGGAAATGAACTAAAATTTTCGGGTGTAAATCGTGGGAAACCATTTAGGAAAACCCACCCTCAGTACACCCAGCCGGAATTCAAACTCCAACCTGTCCATCCCCATCAAATCAAACTAAATGAGCTTGAAAATTAGACCACGTGTTCACCGTTGATGAGTTAATATCAAGAATATTAGTCAACTACCTCTTGAAAAACATTTAATCAGCGTTATTCAAACCCGCATCGATGAGCACGCCGGTTAAATGTCAAGTTCATCTAGTCGGGTTTACTGGTGATAGGAAGTTTGAAGTAAGAATTCAGGCAGGCTGTATTTGATGGTGGGTTTTCTTAGATTGCTTCCCGTTCTCCCTTCACGCAAATTTGGGTACACTTCCTCTTGATATAGTATTCCACCTTTATCTCACTAACGTCATTAAATGTGGATAGTTCGGATGGGTAGTAAGATGCAGAAAATTAAAAATATATATATAAATTTTAACTTGATTTAAAACCTTATTGCTCCGACCATCAGTATTTCATTTCATTTGTTTTATTCCAATCACTTTGCTTGAGGTTTGTTTTACGTGAGACACATTTTAATAGGTCAATTAAAACAACTGTCATTAATAATTCATTTCATTAGATACCAGAAATTATTATGACTCAACCTGGTTAATTTACAGTTTCTTGTTCCTTTTCCCGTCATTTTATCTTTCTATTCTTTTTATACATTTTTTCCTTTTTGCTCACCAACAGTGATAAATTAATCAACTTCATAAGAAAAGAAACAAAAAAAACATTTTTTTGACACGTCGTAGCCCTAGTATCATAATTTTGTATCAAGTATAGCTAATAGACGTTTTGTAACAACACATTAGATCGATATGTATCGATATAGGGAATGAGGAAGGGAAACGAAGGAGAGATGATAACGAAGTATCTGGTGGGGGTGGTAAAGGTGATGTAAGGGTGTGAGGTTAACTTTACGTCAAATTTCCACAGCCTTCTCGATTCATCCTCGCTAGACTTCACCCCTTTCCTACCCCCAAAACCCTCCTAAAGACTTGCCTCGATGTAAAAGGGCGCTTTTATCAGTCTTCTAGTCAATCAGACGTACTCCTTCCCCAAACCCCCTTCACCCCTATCCCCCACCCCATAAAAACTCGGCCCCTCCCCCAGCCCCATACTTCCACCATCCTTAAAAACGATCCATTGTAAGGAGCTGTGGTTATCTAAATTGCTCTTTCGATGTCAAGGGGGTCTTCGGAGGGTTGGGTTGTGGGGGTGTTTTTTTGGGGGGGGGGAGGGGAGAGGATGGGTGAATGAGAGGTTTTCACTTTGGCCGCAAGCTTCGCAAAGGACGTAGCGTTTATAACAGTAAAGGGTCACAGTTCACTGGGTCTGCAGCACATTTTTTATGTACTTTTCTTTTTGTTCTCCCCCCTCAGTCCCTCTATTATGTTTTCTCTCCTCTTTTTCGAGGAACAAATGATAATATAAGTTTGCGTTCAAGTGTAAAGGAAATCGCCCAATGATTGGATTATTGGAAGAAAAACGGTAATGGCATTTGACTTATATATAAAAAAAAGTTCCAAAATGTTACCTCTATCAAGAACCTTTCACCTTACGTATTAATAAAATGTTCTCAAATGTACTTATGAATTTAAAATATTTAGAATAAATGTGTCTTATATAAGGATAAAAATTAAAATGGCAAACATTTCTTTAGATTATCGCTACTATTAATAGGAAGTGTCATTTGGTTACTTTACAAAATGTTTATATTAAGTTCATCTAAAAAAATGTATTGATTTGTTTTTTAATTTTATTTTATCAAATTTTTCATCCCAATAAAAAAGAAAATTTAGTTAATATAGCTAGCAGTGACGCAGTTATTATTTGTAAGACACATACTTGGTAAAATATACGTCTTATGTAATATTAATGTATAAAATTAATTCATTATTTCTCTGGGGACCATAAGTTTGTTGATCATAGGCCTATTATTTATAACACCATTTAAAGATTTTAAATCCCTATTTTATTTATTAAAAAAATACAAGCAGTTCAACGAGTGAAGAATTTTTTTAACTGTGTCCATCCCTTTTGTTGTAATCCTTAAGTAAAGTTCATTTTGTAAAAATAGTTTATTTTTAGGTGAAAATATACCATTTTTCTCACATTTAAAATGTAAAATAAAATATATAAATTTAAAAAAGTGTGTTTTCAACATTTTCAAGATGTTCTATGTTCAAGAACTAACCAAGAAACGAATTTCGATACGCTGCGTGGTGCACGTGACTGAGTGAGACAATATATTTATATTTATACAATTACAATGTATAATATTTTTTGTATATATATCAAGTGAGATTCATTATAGTTGTATCTCAAATTACTTCTAATGTAATTTTAAATTCTATTTCCTTAAATTGTCTTATAATATATTTAAATTTGTTTTAACATTAATATTTTTCAGCGTATAACCCGAACGGCTTGTAAGAAGTGGTGCTAAGAAAGGATATTATTTATTATTTTTTATAGTTTTATACTATCTTCCTATATGATAAAATAATTTTTTTTTTTTAAATACAATTCTTATCTTATTCTAATTCACTGATTTATACTATATACTTCATACTTATATATTAAAAGCTTAAATCTTCATTTTTAAATTAAATGTTACAACACCTCTTATTTTTACTTGTTTTTAATTTGTTTCGTGCTATTTTAGTTGTGTTTATAGTTTAGTTCCAGAACTGTTGTAAACATTTTTTCCATTTGTTTAGTTTAAATTCAAGTTTTCTGTCCTGCACTATCTTTTAAACCAATCCTTTCTTTTTTGTACAGCTATTCTCCATCATTTTATACTCATATCGTCCACTAAATTTCAATTTATTTTCAAGTCTTATCATCGCTTTAGTAAATCTCTTAACTAATAAATATTTTTATAATATTTTTCAAAAATGCTATAACCTACGAAATTTTAAACAATAAAATTATTTATTTTAAGTTTAAAAGAGAAACATACCTAAGCTCATCATAAGCACCATGATTTGTCCAAACAATTAAATAAGTCATACGTGCCCTATTCGCCCATTAGCCCAAATTTTCACCCAACGCGCCACAATCGGCTAGAAGTAGTTGTATACTCTTATAATGGACGTGATGAATTACGTTTTGGCAGGGTTGGTAGGTAGGCTAGGTATCAAGGAAGCGAGTGACATCCATTTAAAAGTCCATCACAACCCAACTACCACCCCAACGTGAAAGAGGCGAAATAAAAAGTCACGGTCACTCTTAACTTGGAAGACTCGTTTGGGGACAGATTCGAAAACCAAGGCAATTATTACATAGCGTCAAAATTATTAGTTCGTATATTAAATAGTTTTTATGTAAATATTTTTAGGAGAAAGGGGAAATCTACCCACATTTTATATATTTTGTATTATTCGTTAAAGTGGCTTAAAAAGATTTTCTTGGAAACATGTAGATATAAATAGCTGTTCTTTTATAATTTATTTTGTTTTAATCAATGATTTAAAGGTGCAAAATGAGGATAAGTGCATAAGTGTTTCGTGTGTGTGTTTGTGTATGCGGAATCGGGAGAGTATCAGAGGCCAGAGGGTAGTAAACTAGCGGCCTTCGTCGGACAATGACAGATTTACCAGGCAAGTTTGTTTGTCCAGTTCAACATTGTGAAACTTCCCTGTGGGCCATGGGGGCTCGTTTGTTTTTGAATAACTGCAACCTAAGAGGAAAGAGCAGCACTATCTTTATTACATAATTATAAGGAACAAAAATCGCAGAAAAAAATCCTGTAACTAATTTGGTAGGGATTGGCAAAACACGAGTGGTGTGATTACATTGTTGTCAAAAGGATATTTTTTGTATATTTGTGTTTAAAAAAATTCACCTTAACTATAATATATCTACTATAGAGGTATATATTTAAAGTAAATATGTTAACACAAATATATTTAATGACCTAATCCGTGGCTTAAGAAAGATAAAAGTAATTTGGGATAAACGTTCCCTAATTGGCATATGGAGAGAATGGTTGAACCTCGATTTCTCCATCCTCATAAATCCAGTCTATTGAAATTCTGACGTCATACACTGTCCAACCACCGCAGCAGATAAGCTATAGTATAAAGTAGATGATTATAAAGGTCAATTTTAGCAAAAAGTAGATGAGAATCTAGAAACAAATTTAGTAGTAACGTTCATAGATCTTGTGCTACGATAGTGATTATTGAATTCAGTTGTGATGACGTTTATTTTTTCCATCTAGTTCCTAGTAGCAAACTTTCGTTCTCTTAAGATTGAATGTAGCCCACTGCGGTGGCCTCGTAGTCTAACACGCTACTCTCATGTTGGAATAGACTGCCAAAGATGGGGATATCGGGGTTTGAATACCAGTCGGATGCATTGAGGGTAGTTTTCCCTAGATGGTTTTCCACTCTCCTTCCACGCAAATGCGAGTTCCCTTCCTCTCAAGCAAACCTTCCTAACCCCTAAACCATTAGTATAATTAGTACACAGGCGTATTACCTGAACAGGTAATAAGACCAGTGTGGGGGAAAAAAGTAGTGTACCTGATATCAAGTTGCATGTAACCTAATATACACAGCCCCATGTTAAACTCGCGCCATACAAAGTCGAGAGATGAAGGGAATTTTTTACACAAAACTTGTCTCTCTCACTCACTCACTCACTCAACCCACTCCTGCCACCACTTTTGCTATTTTACCATCCCAGTCAGGCTTCCCAACCTCCCCCTTAACACCTATTATAAAAGGAGGTAGAGAAGAGTACGGACGAGGGTAGGGTAGGAAGAGAGAAGACGGGGATCTATACTGTGCTGTTATACAGTATTACCAACGTTATCGGACGAAAAGGCCCTCCGCACGAGTCTATTCGAAAATAGTTTGCGTAATTTCCTTCTTGTTGAAGCAACGGAAGTAGAAGCACCCAGCTACTCGTCGTGATTGTAATACAAGAATAGGAGCTTTTTCGTAGAGGTTGGTTGAGGAGGAGAGAAGCTTTGAAATAGGAGGAAGGGGGTTAGAAGGACCAGAAAGAGAAGAGGGGGGGGGTATAGAAGTAGAATTTCCTCTCCCCTTCCCTTGCATAGCAAGCAAACGCTTTTCGCTATCTTTCATTTACGCCCGAATTTCTTATTCCAATTTCCGGCCGTTGTCTGTCAAACAGACCAAAATTGTTGAGCGGGGTAAGTGGAAAAACTGAGTAAAATACACATTAAAAAAATAAAAAAATAAAGTGTTCGTGAGAGGGGTAGATTGAGGAATGTTGTGCGTCATTGTCGTGTAAGTATATTCAGTGTTTGGGCCTGGGGAGAAGGTGGGGGATGGAGTTGGTGATATCGTTTCTGTCAAGTTGGCGATGACTCTTGTCACAGATACGAGGACACGTGCTTCCTCCTGTGCTTTTGTCACGGCAAACCCTCACTTGAGCGTTAGCGACGTTCAGATAGATTGGACTTGTGTTTGCACAGTCTATGCTTATCAAAGTAACAAGTCGCGCTTTACAATACGAAATTAGTTTTGGGGATATTCGAAATGTAAAATGATTTAAGTGCATTCACGTTAGGATGTGGTTTTAACAATTTTACAGAGATAGGACAACTAAAACTAAAACCATAAAATTCACAATATAATAGTTAATCTTTGGTATGGATTATGTGCTCATAAATATTTTACAAAATAAGTTTTTTTAAATTACACCCGGACGTGGGGAACAAAGCGCTAAGGTGTTGATTAGGGAATCAAGTTTTGTCTTAACTAAAACGATAAAATTAATAATATATTAGTTAACCCTTGGTATGGATTATGTGCTCATAAATATTCTACAAAATAGTTACAACTGGACTCGGGGGGGTGGGGGGGGGAACGTTAGGGTATTGATTCTATATCAAATTTTATGTTTTAAATTAGTTGTTATTATACATATTCAATAAATAATAACAATAGTTCATTATTACAGTCTACCCAGAAAATATTTTTTTTCAATATTAGATTAGTGTAAATTTATTTATTTAATGAACATTTAGATAGGTATTTTTTAAATAATTTTTATTTTCCTAATAGAACTTATTATTATTTTTCATTTTTCTTTAATTTATTAAGATATTTAAGGTGCACTTTCTGAACCGATTTATAGTATCAGCACACGACTTATTAATGAACTTAAATATGTAACCTACATAACATCCATCCCCTGGCTATTAATTCATTCAATTTTCCGGTCATCCCAGGATTCGAGCTCAGGGCTCTTAGCTCAATAGACAAACACGCTACCTAGATAGCTAGGGTATAGGACTATATTTTTGTTAATAATAATCTAATAATTATTAATTAATATAAATTATAGATAATATTATTAACAGCAATAATTATAGCACTATTAGTAATAATCTAATAGATCATACCTCTTTGATCGTTTGTACTATCTGCGACTTTTAACTAACCAAGCTGGGAGGGTGAATTTTAAATAAATTGATTAATATTCACCTGGGGATAATATAAGAAACCGCATTAGGGAAACTTACTCTAAGATATCTTAATCAGAATTAAAGGACCGACCTCCTGAGTTAGAGGCAGGCACACTATCCCTGAAATCAAACTGGATTGTCAACATCATTAAATAAATCGTTATTATAATACTACCTCAAGTATCTACCATACTACTGAAGTAATTAACATTACTACTAATTAGTCTAGCCACATGTATACGCTCATTAATTAGATGCAAATTTGAATTATCGCGAGATTGTTTTTCACTGTTTATAAACCACTTTAGCACTAAAATACAAACATTCTCACCCTTCTTACTCCAGACTCAACTAAAATGAGTCATTTTCTGATAAGGATACCCCCTCTCACCCTACCAACTCACTTCACTTCTCTGCTGAGAGCGGAGGTAGCCCTCAGAATAGACTATTATGTTGTAGACGGACTATTATTCGCTTATTCCAATCTCTAATATTACATATATATTACTCCGTACTTGGACTACTTTCTATTATCCTCGACGAAAAGTCAATTTCTTGTTCGCACGTTCTCTGCAAAACAGGGGTGGACAGAGATTGTACCATTTTAACGCGATCTTAAATGTAGGAGGGAAATGTACTTTCGGAGGTAAGAGTTTTAATGTGTTCAACATTACTATAGGAACTATGGATGGAAGTAGGCTACGTTTTATGTAGTATCAATAACTATAATTTGGAATATATAAATTACGTGTGCAACCCAAACAGGAAGTAATAATATATAAATTACACAAGGAGAGGCATTTAAAATAGGTTACACACATACAAAATAATTATGCTCTTTAGTTCGAGATGAATAAGGTTGAAATTAGAGGAAGTGTAGCCTATCCACATTTGCGTAGAAGGAAAGTGAAAAAACCATTTTCGGAAAAACCATCCTCAATAAACACGACCAGTATTCAAACCCTGATCTCCCTGTCATCGGCAATCTAGTCTAACACTTGAGTGACCTCTTAGACCATGTGGCCACCAAAGCAGGTGGCATTTAAATTGGTATTATTTAAGTCTCGGATATGAAGTAAGATAAAAAAAAGTATTATACAAAATGGTTCGGTTTTAAGGGGGTAACAAGATGCTTTGGTCTGTTTGATTTTGGTGGCCACGTCAGGGTCTTATCAAGTCACATTGTTTTTTTTAATGGTCATTTTTTACTATGGAATCTTGTAGCTTGTTTCAAGAGCATTTCCAAACCCTCCTGTTTTTGATATATTTTTTTTTTTAGATTTGCGGTTTGACATTAAATAATTTGATAATACCAAAATTAATTTTATCACACCAAGACCATTTTGTTACGTTAGCCTGTAACGCTGTGTGTATGTGTTTTCACGCGTGGATGTTTATATTTATTTACAAACCAAACAAGGTAAATAAAATGTAATAACTCTAATGATTCAATTAAATTAATGTAATTAAATGGTAAAACTGATAACTGCCAACGTCGATACATTTCCGAAAACGCTTGGTGAAATATTTTTGAACGTTCATCAGAGTATCCCAATTAATACTTTGACAAGGATTTCTCATGCTTTCTTTTTTTTTTGATGGGGCTGGTACAACTTAATATATATTTTTTTCCTTTAATAGACTTCCATAAAAAAAAACAGGTCAAGTATGGTGAAAGGGAAGGTCAATGCACTGTTCCTTGTCTTCTTATCCACCTATCGTTACTGTATCTGTACAATATTTCTTGAGTTACTTGTAAATAGTGCTCTGGGCAGCCATCGTGCTGATACCATACACGCAGTCTTTGCTCTAAATGTAATTATTGGAACAATATTGGTAATTCTTGCTCCATAAAGCACTTTTGTCCAGTCAACACTCCTTCAGCAAATTAGGGCCCGATTAATTTATCTCCAATAACACCGCACCAAATATTGACGCTCCACGCTCATAGATATTTAATTTCCTGTTTCCACCCTGTATTTTCTTCAGCCCAGTAATGCATATTCTGCCCATTGACTACCCCATGACTAGTAAAAAAAATTAATTATTATTTTTTGCTGTTGTGTCCAGTGACAAAATTCCACTCAATTTTGAAAATAAGCTCTTGATGTAGAAAAATATGGTAAGGGTTGAATTTTTTATGCCAATTATCTACAAAACACTTCTTTGAAATATTCAAGGACAGAGAGAAATATTATGAGAACTGACATGAAGATTAAGGATTATTGCAGCTTATACAGTGACTTCATTGTTTTCACCGATGATAATTTTTTGGCATTATTTTTTAGTTAAAATGAGCTAGGCGATGGAACATTTCTCTCTCTCGGGGTATCTTTCAGTATACAAAATAAGTGCTTCATTTACGTTACTTTGAGATTTAACATAAATTTAAATCATCTCACTCTTACATATGTTGTTCTATCACCAAACTTAAAGTTTCTTTGATAAAATGATGCCCAAGAACAAAATAAGCATGACTACTGTACACTAAATAATAGACTGAACTGACATTATTTGAATAAAAATAGGTCCCTAAAGTTGTAGTGAAAAAAAAACCTGTTTATAGCATTGTAAATATTTACGCTGCTAAGAACATAATTTGTAAATATTTACACTCATAAGTAAATAATATGCTTGCAAGTAATATTTACATTCATTACTATTTTTAGAAATATTAATATAATATAAATGCCTCATCCTGTATATATGAATAGAAAAGTGAATTTCGGACTCCACTAGCTTAGTTGGTCTGTCTACGGTCATATATCTTCTGTTTTGTATCTGAATACATTGTTTTGTGTACTATCGCTTTCAAATTATTTAAAATTCATTCAGTTTTAATATATTTTTAAAACACACATAAAATAATTAAAGATATATCTCGTGTAGATGGTGTCATAATAATAATAACCTTTGCTAAGTTATATCCTCGGTCCCGGCACAGATTTATCTGATTGCCAAACCCTTCCTTCACGTCTGACAAGACGTGTATTAATCTCAACTTGTGAATGTGTGGAATTCCAGGCCTCCACCATGGTTCGGATCCCACGCTAAACTGTAGGTCCTCCATTTCATCTCATAATCACCTTACCTATACACATTAGCTTAAGGGCGTATAACGCAAACGGGTAGTAATACGCATTGCTAATAATAATAATATGTCAGAAGCACAAACATCAGTGATTAATATAATAGTTGCTTTTTATGTATATACTTGAGACATTTGACGTACACCTTCTGAAACGACTGCTTATATCAGCACACCAGAATTTCTATGAGCAAGAGTGAAAGAGTCTACCAATTTTGCTGGGCACATACTTTCTAGATTTTGCTCAAATATACATGGGACCAACGACTTTACAAACCCTCCTAAGAAAGTTGTGCTACTGATTTTTATCTTTGAAGAAAAATTCATCACCCTGGCTGAGTTTGAATCCACAATCATTGGGTCACGAGGAAAGCACTTTACCTCGATACTGCAGAGGTCAACAAATGGTTTCTAAGCCGTATGTTATATTTAGTATTAAAGAAGCTGTCAGGTAAATAAAACTGTGCGTATCAATTTTATCCCCTTCTTAATAATGTTGTGCCTATGCCACTGGTAATAAGTACAAAAATATAGACATTGTAAAACTACTAGCAAAAAAAGATGTTTTCATTATTATTATTATTATTATTATTATCATTATTATTGTATCAGTGTGAAATTGCATTATTTTATTCACATTTAAAATTCATCTCGACCCACTTCTGGGACCGAATGATCTAAGGCATCACTTTTGCAATAGACTAGAATGCCGATGACTGGGAGATTGTGGTTCGAATCCCTACCAGATGTGCTTAGGATGGTTTTTAATAGGTGGTTTTCTACTATCCCTCCACGCAAATGGGGGTACACTTACACAAAATTCATTCTCTCTCATCCCTAAAACCATTAGCTGAGTTAGTAAATAAGTGTATAACCGGAACGGGTAGCAAAACGTAGCCTTAAAAAAACTTCATCTCGTGTTGAATAAGTGTTTTGTTACCCTATTCAGGTATATTTGATTAATATATTTACAGTTTATTTATTTTTAAATAATTCAGGGAACTGATAGACCAGGTTTGCTAATTTAGCTTTTCTCCCGCTGGTTCTTGCTTTTTAATGGTCAGTCTAGCACACAGACAAACTTGTATGTGTCTTGGAGGGATATATAGCTCTTTTTTTAAACTAAAATGCAGCTTTTTCCTATCAAAAAACAAATTGATATGTATTGTAACGTGCTAATTACCCGTTACCACTTACACTTAAAATACCTTTAATATATATATATATAAATCACTAAAAATGCAAGAACTAATAAATTCTAATAATTTGTGGCAGATATAAGCTCACGATGAAATCGTGTTGCTGGAAACACCCAAGCTTGAGAAAAGTGCCCCAGCTGACTGTTCACACACTTCCTGGAGGCTCAACAAAAAGACATCTTATACGCTGGCTCAACTTAACAAAAATGACGAGTTGTTTCTCTGTGTTGTCCTCAGCGGCCGTCTCCTAGCACTAGTGGGATTTCTGCTCAGTTCTAAAAACTCACTCCCCCTTTCCCTTGTGGATGTTCCTTTCCTAATACGTCAGTGAATCTTGTATAAAACAGCCATCCCTTACTTCACATTTTGGATGGGAGTGCAAGGTGTCATCCTACCTTCCTTACGTGTTCCTGGCTTTTGATCGTTCTGAGCGTGTGTTAATCTATGTCCTGCGGTGGAACCTACGGTGAAGATGAAGAACGGATTCGGGGTCGGAAAAATACCACCGGATGAGGCGTTGAAGAATCCCGGGCTCGGGAAGCGACCAGCCCCTAAAAAAAATAAGTTGGCAGCAAGCTTTGGGGGATCTACCGTCATCGGTAGGCTTGTGCAGCCCGTTTTGGCAGGAGGAATCGAAGGTTTCCGTTGGTGGGGACTGAAGGCTCCTCCGGTCAGGGAGAAGCTCGTGCTGAGTGGCAAGTGGTTCAACACAAGCTCGAGGGCCGAAGCTCTAGCGGTAGCTTACCCTCTCGAGGGGCTATAAGCCTGCAGTTGAGGCTGAAACCATCGGGGTCACTCCAACTCCTGGAGTCGAGCTTACCGCCAGCCGCAGTAAGCGCGAGTCACCTTCAGGTGATGAATTGACCCTTTCCAAAGCCAATAAGGCTGGCGTGACCTCCCAAGTTACCAAGGAGGTGGGCGCAACAAACAGTCAACCTGGCGAAGACAGCAAGGCCTTTCCAACTATCGGAAGTTAACGTACCGCTGACCGAACACAGCAAGAGTCACCTTTGGGGGACTAATCAGCCCTTTCCAAGGCCAATAAGGCTGACGTGACCTTCCAAATTACCGGGGAGGTGGGCGTAGTCAGCAGGGCCCGTACAACTACCGGAGAAGAGCGTTCCAATGCCAGCTGCCACCAGGAGTCACTAGCGCTTTTCGGGGCGAGTGACAATTCGGCCCTTTCCAGGGCCAGTGTGACCTCCCCAACTTCCAGGGAGGTGGGCGCAGATGGCCAGGTTGAAGTCAGCGGGGCCCCTCTGACTACCGGAGTTATGGGTTCTCCTGACGGACCCAACAGGGCATCTGGTATTGCATCCCTGGTCCTCGGCTCGTTGGTCAGTGCCGGACCCCTACAAAGCGTCTGCAGTAATGCCGATGCGGGTGAGTCTAGCGGGGCCCCTCCAACTGTAGAAGGTGTGCATGATGCTGACGGCCAAAAAGAACTGGAGGCCCTTTTCAGGGCAGACAGCCCCCAAACTGGGAAGGATCGTGAAAGCTTCCGTCAACACGATTGGTGGTTCCCCCGTAAAATCCGCCACCCAGATACTCTCTCAGTATAAACAGTATCAGAGGACCAGAGAAAGGTAGCGTTGCCGAACTTCGTTGTCTCTCTAACTCCCGGGGAGAATGCTGCAAGGCTGTACTCCATATCAGTCCTGTGTGGGCTCCACGTCAAGAAGAATTGTTTCCGGTTTGGGCATGTGAGGAGGGATTGCTGTGATAACCCTAGGTGTAGGCTCTGTGTTAGTGACCACGAGAGGAGCGGGTGTCCGGAGGAGAGATGATCTCGCCCGAAGTGCCTGCACTGCTCAGGAGCATACTCCTTTGTGTGGTGGGGCTGTCCCACGTACAATTCCTTGTGGGTAATAGGGACTGTGTGAGCGTCCAAGGGTCGAGAAAAGAGGAAGGTTGGTCCAAGTGAACGCCAGAAGCACTCGGGACACGTTGCGATACAGAAGGGGACCATGACTCTAGCTCCAATACCAAAGCCGCTCGTGCAATCTTTCGCCAGTGTGTTGTCAGGGAATCCAACCCCCTACCTCAGGCCGAGACACTTTCCAAAGCCACCTTACCAGAACCAATGGCGTCTGGTTCTTCCCTCTTGGTCGAGGACCATCAAAAACCACTCCTCTCTCAATCCCAACCAAAATTTCTCCCTCCCCCGCACCCTGCCGCTCTATCCCCAACAATTCGCAACCCTCCAACCCTTTCCTGACACTCCCCATTCCTACCCCTTTTATCACTGCCACCCACACATCAAAACCCGCTCCACACACCTACCCCATAGTGTGAAAGTTCAAAGCTCAAAAATTGCATTGAGCAACCCAAGGACATTCTAGGACGGGATCCATGGGACTGATCATAAATTCTTTTGAGGAAGGTCCAGGAATCTTTGAGGGGTAATCACGGCCATCTGGTCATGGAGCACACCATCCTCTGCCTGCTCTCTCATGGCAGTACACCCGAATAAATGACCATCAGTGCTGAAGGAGCTTACGGTCGCACTTTGTAACGCTAATGGAGTCGCAAGGAAGAAGGTTGGGCTTTAAAGTTTCCTGGCAAAGCATTGTGTCGACGTAATTCTTTTGGTAAAAATCAACTTGCGCTCCACAATGAGGTTCTCGTTAGCAGAGTTCATCTGCCATCGGAGTGACCGAGCGAGGGATGTGGGAAGGGTTGGAAAGGTGGTCCTGGTCCGAAGGGGCCTTGACCATTACGTCATCCTGCTTCATCTCGTCCAACACATGGAAGCAACGGTTATCCAACTGGTGACCTCTACCAGCCCAGTGCGTCTCATTTCAATTTACTTCCATCCCTACCACCGGTTCGACTGGGCTACGAGGGCGGACATGGAGGTGCAGCTTTGAGGTACTACACCTGTTTTAATAGGTGGGGACTTCAACGCTAAGCACCCTTCATGGGGCTCTAGGATTATGTGCTCTCGTGGCGGATTGTTTTCGTCGTCATAGATCTACACGGCTCGGTGGCTTCTGTCCCTTCAACCCCCACCCATTTCCCTCACAATCCGTTTGATTTCCTGGACGTCCTCGACTTCGTTGTTTCTAGGGGGATCAAAAAGCTGTTAGTGCTGAAGTCTATAGCTGAGCTAGACTCGGATCACAATCCCGTTCTTGTGAACCTGGGACGTGCAGTGTCCTTCATAAGCCCCCGTAAAACCCAACCTTATGCAAACTGACTGGGACAGGTTTATGAATGTGTTGAGAGAGAGGTGGGGACCCACCCCTACCTTTTGAACAGCAGCAGAAATCGATCGTGGTGTGGAGTTCATAACTTCTGCCATAAAAGGGTCACTCAAAGCTTAGACGCCAAGACACCATCTTAAGAGGGCATCACAGGCTTATTTGCCCGATTATATCAGCGGATACGTCCTGGAGAAAATTCGGCTAAGGGGGCTTGGCAAATCTCAAGGCACCCGGTAGACAAGGCCAACTGGAGCCGTAAAGTCCATGAAAATCGCGAGATGCTCAAAGAATACAAGAACAGTGTCTGGGAAGACAAGATTGAGAGCTTGTGCGTGCAGGACAGGTCCCTGTAGCGCATGACGAGGAACTTGATGAGGGTCCCCACACCAAGGCCACTGTAATTAAAAAATTAAAAGAGAAGAATGGGTATTATATAAATTTTATATAGTTTTCTGGTTTAATATCAGTGTCTTCTGAATCATGTTTATGTAACAATAGTTAACATAAAGATGTATAAAAATTGTGTTTTTGTTGGGCGCCACCCCTAGTATCTAGGAGAAAATTAATAATTAAAAAGAAAGACATTTACTTCAGCTAATTCAGACAGTGGCACGACGACTCTCAATATTCGAGACCACTGGGGAATACTTAAAATAAAACATGAGAAATTTAGATAAAAATGAATTGTTGCAATAAAATGTAATTTAGACTACAATAAAAATAAATGTATAAAACAACAATTGTTGGCACTTTTGTGGATTTATTGTTGATTTCTTTTTACCACATCCCAATCCTACCTATGGAATTCCGGATAGTTATAATTCTAATTTAACAAAGTATAAAATAGTATTGTTGAAACCAAAAAGAAGAGAAAAAATATATAATCAATAAAATTAATAATTAGTAACGATGTTCCAAAACAACGAATATGCAAAACACTGCAACCTAGAAATATGGAGGTTTCTCACTCACCAACTCTCACCAATCCTCACCAAGTTTCGCCAAGTCCGACCAAGACCTCTCCCCGTCAAATAGGACGCACGGGCTCGCGGCGACGCATCCACTCTCGTGGCTTGGGCAACGATGACTGTCTGGGACGTGAGCCAAATCAGCGCCTCGCTCAAGCTCTAAGAAATACTGTTGCCAACTTGACTTCGCAAACATCTGCCCCTGGAATGTTCCAGGTTAGCCTGGCAATTACTGGGACGTCCGCGCATGGACCAGAGCGCTGTTCTCCACCCTTCCTTTGTTCCGTGTGCCTCCCCTTCTTCCCCCCTTTACTGAGAACTTGTTTGTGGTATATAACAACTGCTGTAATTCCATAGGTCACTCATTGTATCACTGGCTTTACCAGGTGAGGGCGCTTGATTGAAATTAATATTAGAGTAAAATCTATCAAAATCCACTTTGGTTCTAAATATGGGGGGGGGATACTTTTCCAAATTACTGTTTGGCGATTTTTTAATACTTATAAATTTATAAATGGGGTCCTTTTTATTTGATTTGGCGTGGTGTTCCACGATTCAAGTTTAGTAACTTTCTGGGGAGATTCATATTTGGCTTAGTACAATTTATTTACTGTAGGCGCGCCCGAACCTATATCTTGGTTCATCTATGTAATATTTAATATTGTCTAGGGTAATTTTTTGGGATATTAGTTTGTTTAGTATTTGATGCATTTTGTATGGGATAGTTAATTTATGTTATAGACGCTACGGGAATTTGGGCAACGTATTGTACTTTTACAAGCATTGTTATTGTATTAGGCTGCTTGGTAATTTAGGATAGGTCCCCAACGGTCATTGCTGGAACCTCTACTTGTAATATTTAGGCTAACTAATCATGTATATTTTTATAGTTATGCGAGGCTATGTTTTATGAGAATTTTTCTTGTTTATCTATACTCCTGTTAAAGCTTATAATGTATGCGCGCGCTTGGGCGCTAAATTTAAAATATTCACTTCTAACTTTCACTCTACGTTCCTTCTGTGGGACAAGTAAAATATTGTAAGTTATGGCAGCTTAGTCTGTACTTTGGCAGGCTAAGCGTAGGCTGATTAAGCCATTAATGTACTCATCATTTATCTTACCATTGTAATTTATCTGAAATAAAAAAAGTTTCTCTTGTGACCTCATGGTTATTTTTTTGGGGCACGCCTCCCGGGATCTATGTGGGCGTCACAAGACGTAAAATAAAATGTTACTTAATTCTCTGCATTAGTCTGTCTTTCTGAAAGCTCGTAAATGAATTCTGATTTTTATAGGAGAAAAAAAATAATAATAATAATTTAAAGTTGAAGAGTTGGCTTAACCTCACCCATGAATTAGTACATATTGAAACACCAACTTAAGAAATTTTTTTCACTTTAGTAATGCAAATTCTTCCACAATTTAAACGAAAATAAAGAGTCTAGTTCTTGCACACACACTTAGCTTTCCGTTTTTGCTACTTGTACATTCATTTACAACCTTTAATTTACTTTAAAATAATTTGAATTATGAGCTCCACAGATTTGGCTCCATGTTGGACCAACACCAAGGAAGAAGACCTCGTCTCCTCTAGATAGTCTTCCAAAATCAAATTTAAAAATGTTCTATTCTTTACTTCCAAGTCCAAAGAGAAAACTAATATATTAAAACAAAAGATAAAATGTTGGCTATGGACTAGGGATAAAAATCAAATACAACGCAGGTTTAATATAAATATTGAAATATATCCCAGTGAATTTGAACAATGTTTTTATAAAAGAATTAAATGTTTATTTCTATCTGTCAAAATCAAAAAGCTCGCTGGTTTTGAGTTATTTACATCGAGCCTTGTTACTTCTTTTTTCTTCTTTTACAATCACGAGATCCGCTATTCACTTGTTTGATAGAACTGCGCATGCGTTAAAACAAACATGGCTGACGTTAAAAATAAATAGGAGTCAACACACTTCTTAGAAAGATAATTAATATGTTTAATAAAAGGTAAGTGTTCTTCCTTAAATAAAAATTCCTTATTTAAATTATTTAAAACAATGTCATACGTTGTTCCTTCCGTCCTTTTATTTTATGGATGGATGTAAATAGTGTTATTAGTCGGGTCGGCAACTAGCATGCTACGCGGTGGCCTAACTTTGAAGTGCTTAATTTCATACAAAAATAAATTTGAAATTATTCACAAAAATTATAAAAAATATAGGGAAATACAAGTTAGGGTGACAAATTACGTCACACCCCCTATTGTAGGTCGTAACGGGGTGGCCAACTCCAACGAGGAGAAGGCAGATGCTCTCGCTGAACACTTAGAGGCACAATTTGTACCGAATGACGATCCGTCAGACCCGGGGCACATGTCGCACGTGGCTCAGTTTATCGGTGCGGTCTCGTACAGACCCTTGGATGAATTTGAAACCACGGAGGTGACAGAAATGTATCGGGCATTAGCCACTCTAAGACTAAACAAGGCCCTCGGACGCGGTGGTATCACTAACGCCTTGGAGAGGATTTACTTCCGTGTGGAGTTATTCAACGCCATCCTTCTCCTGAGTCACTTCTTCGAGCTCAAGAAGTATGCCAACGTCCTCTGGTTTCATAAACCGGGTAAGAGCCCGGCCCTAGCTTCGTATTACCGACCGGTAAGCTTGCTCGACTGTTTGGGCAAGTTGTTCGAGAGACTTCTACTGACAAGACTGCCCCGACATGTTCACGAGGTGGGCATCTTGGTGGACGAGCATTTCAGATTTTCGGGTGGGACACGCTACGTCTCACCAACTCGATCGTCTCGTGAAGCAAGTCATGAGGAACTTCAAAATCAACAGGCTGACTGGTGCTGTCTTTCTCGATGTGGCAAAGGCTGTCAACCATGTTTGGCACAAAGGTCTCCTTTTCAAACTCCCCTCCTTGAACCTTCCCTTCTACCTTGTTAAGCTTGTAAAATCTTATATATCCCACCACACCTTCTCCACTACCTTTTGGAACGCCACTTCCCAAGTCAGAAGCATCCAGGCTGGAGTGCAACAGGGTTCCCTTTGTAACATTAGCTTGTACTGCTAATACCACAATGTTACTACATACTCCAAAATAAGCCTATACATATATACATCCTACAATATAAATACTATCAATACTAGCTAGTATACTACCTCCCCAAATAGACTTATATGCATAGACATCCAGCATTATTAAATATCACAATCTTACTATGTCTAATATAGCTGCTCTACTCACTCGTTGTATCTGCTGGAATAGTATGACTTCCATGACCAGCCTGTTCACATCAAATGCTAGAATGAAGATAAGTTCTAATCAAGCTATGGATTATGCAGCGACAACATGTTCCAATAGAGGGATCCAGAAATGCTCTGATTGGGCCGGCAGAGTTACAGCAGGACCACTCGTATTATTTAACTGGTCTACGTGACAGAATGAACGTAGCTAGAGTCTGAAGCCACTAACCATGTGTCTGGTGTTAGTGCCTTGGGAACAAGTTAAATGGATCTACAATACACCAAGAAACTGGCGGACGTGACTGAAGTGACGTAGCATATCCACCAGCTGTTAGGCGTGTGACGTTATATTACTAATAATCAATTTCCCACCTACCAATGCATCAACTAGACCTATATATAACTAGCGTTCAGCTAGCATCGAAGACTATTACATCCACCACTTCCACGAGAAATCCTATTCAGGACTATTACATTATCTAGCCAGGATGCCTATATATATATATATAAATAATTGATTATATAAACTTTATATTTCAACTATGGGTTAGATTATTTTGAACACTAAGGTTTATTACGTAGTTGAATTCGGTCAGTGTAGGAATCTGTAATTTTTTGCTAAAGGTTTCAGTTTTGAAAGTAAATTCTGTTTTGGAACACTTAAAGTTTCCTATTGCCGCTTGGGTGCTAGTATCTTTGTAATTTCTTGAAATATTCGGGTAACCACATTTTTTTAATTCCTTTTCTGGCTTGAAATTTTGTGGTTTAAATATTGATTATTATTTTTTTGCTCTTGTGGTTACCAATAATTGTTTAAATTCTTTAATTTTATAAAGTTTATTTCATAGGCTATTTTTGTAGACGTATCATCTTCGGAGTAAATATTAAAATAACTTATTTTTGTTGGTTAGTAAGGTTTTGACTTTAAAATCACACCGATTCATTAAGTGAGAAATTACAAATATTCTAACGTAACAATGCTTTGTTTAATATTAGATAGGGTCAGTCGGGGTAGCTGTGAACAGTTTTTACTGACATTTTGTTTAGCCTTGTTTAGATAAAAAAATAATGATAAATTTAAGTATGTTTAGGCATAAATAGAATCAGTGAACCTTTTATAAATAATTTATGACTATTCCGAAGTGAAAAAAATTGGGTTTTATATACTGTTCACATTTACCCCTTCATGTTCACATTTCCCCAAATTTTGAGGTAAATGTGAACGCGTAATTTGGCCCCAAATGATACTTTTAAAATCTTCTTGCAGTAAATGTTTACTGAGCCAGCCACATATTATTTCCTTAAAATCAAATTTATATGTCATTGTTCACCTTTAACCCCAAAAAAATAAAAGCAAAGGAAAAAGGGATAAGAAGAACAAAAAGGTATATAATTTATTATCTTAACAGAGGAACAAAATCTCCTTTTTTAATTTGAAATTAAACTTATCTAGGCCAACCTAATACTTAATTCAGTCGGGAGATTTAAGTTGAAATTATAAAGACATCTTTGAACTACAGGATTTAGGAAAATTTTCTTAACATCCGTCTTAGGAACGATGCTTTCATCAAGAACGTAGGGGTACACAAAAAAAATTTGTTTTCTTTCTCATAAAAGAAATTTTAAGATCATGTTCTAGCACGGTAGTAACTTTTCCAATGAAATAAATACATTTTTCTTTAGGGTTTGATTTTATAAATTCCACGCGAACAAAATCTTCAATTTTTGCTTAAGTGCAGGCAATCGTTCCTTATAAACTATTTAAAAAATTTCCTCTTCGTTAATTTTCCTCAGCCCCATCCTCCAAAGTTTTGTTATTAGTAACCAATGTGTTAAATGTAATAATAAAATAGTTAAGTGCTGATAGGATTTGTTGTATTTTAATTAATTACATTCAATTTTTTAAACTGTGCAGGTTTTCCTCAAAAACATTTACAATCCTTCAACCAGCCTTAGTATATAACTCAGAATTTGGGTGCTCATTTTGGCAGGACATAAGCACAAACTACCAACATCAGTAGAAACTCATGATAATTCCAATTCCACAGATGATATGATTCTTTCCACCATTTCAGACAATAATGATTGTCTAGATGGCATCAGACCTCTTTCCTTATCTCCTGAAAAAGAAAATTTAATTAAGTTTAACCCAACACAAAATAATGATATATCTATCAAACCACCAGGGGTGCTTACCAATGGACGTCGAATGTTTGATGCTGCTTATCTATTTGAGGAAATAGCTAGGATAAGCCGACATAGCAGGCAATCTGACTGTTCATTTGCCAACATGGATTTTATCCGTGAGGAAAGAAAAGGGATACAACATTTTTACCATTTTAAGTGTAATATGTGTGGAATCATAGAAAAGTTACATTCTGAAAAGCCCAGCGAAAAAATGCATACATGAATTCGAATATGGCCTGGGTGAACAGTATGTTATTGACAGGCCAAAGCTATAGCCAACTAAAAGTAATAACACCAACTCTTGATATGCCTTGCATGGCCAAAGAAACATTTAACAAATGTCAAAAGAAGCTTTCTTCAGTCATACACGATGTTGAATGGCAAAGAATGGAGGCTGCGGCAAAGGAAGAAGGAAGATTGGCCATTGAAGCAGGAGATGTGGACATATATGGAGTTCCTCTGGTAACAGTTGTGACCGACGGCGCGTGGTGCAAGCGCTCGTTTGGGAGCGATTATGATGCTCTTTCTGGTGTTGTAAGTGTAACACACTTGTCTACAATAATTAAATACTATTTTTGTTTAACGCTTCAGTTGAAAAATCATGTTTATGATTTATAGCAATAATCTGGTAAGACGTGAATAGCTTTGAATTGTGATAGTTTTTATTCATGGTCCATTTAAACAGCACTGCCTATATCAATTTTAAAGGCATTATAGAACACTCAGCACAATTTATTTCCGTTCTAAGTGTAACGAGTTACATGCAATATCAATGGGTCAACACTCACCAACCCGGGGGACCCGCTCTTGGAAGACTGACACACGGCACAAACACTATCACCGACCTCCGCTCTCCGAAGAAATAGCGAACAGACTGAGCAACACGCCCAAGCCGACCCACAGCAAGGATCGAACACGTGTCCAGCCAGCCCAAGAAAGAAGAGAGTTCCGTATCCGGCCACGCGTATCGTCTGGGCACGTCTACATTGTTCTCGGACCATCCCCCTCCTTTGATTGTTATGTTCTCCTGCCTTCCAATTCCTTCGATCTTCCTCCCCTCTGGGAATTATTTCTTGTATATATACGGCTACGCCGGGAACATGAGGTCACTTACTACCCCACCGACTTGTGGATAAGAGGTGAGAACGGCGACCTAGGTCTTGGGGATTATTGTCATTCATATCTAAATTCCTGTTTCGGCGTCATGGGGGGCACTCTAGTCAAAATTATCTTTTTGGTTCTTAAAACTTTATTATTTTGTTAGTTGAATTTGCAATGCTATGCGCTTACCGCGGCATGTAGAGAGGCCGTCGCCCTTCGTCACCCGCCTAAATTTGGGGTCTGAGCCCAAACCTTCTATTGATAAGTATTTATGTAAATGCTAGTTTATGGTCAGAGCGCCCAGAGTTTGTCTGTGCGTCCCGGGTTCGAAACCCGTCTTGTGATTCAACCATTAGTTAGCTGTATTTGAACTCGGCTTAATTTATCAGGTGAAATACAGAGAGTTGTTATGTTGCTTAAGTTACTTTTACATTCGAGGTTTACTGGATTGCTGTGACGCCATGTTAGTTACGAGCGTCATTAAATATTCAATCTTTAAACTAGGTTTGGTGACTGTTGCGCGGGAGTTACAGTTATGCCTTACGTCTTGTTCTAGGAACAATACCAGTAGGTTAAGCAGCCAAGGAGCTAAGGTCCATAAAGTTGTGATCCCGAACTGTACATTGTTGATAGATTTCAAGCCCGACACATTTAGTGTTGTTTGTTAACTGTCCTGAGGAGGTTTCAAGATTGTTTACTTATGTTATCTAATTGACTCCGATGGTTAACGGAGAGGTGCGCTTCACGCACGGTTTTGTGCCTTCTCAAGTATTGTACTATTATTGTTTTTTGCAATAAAAAACTATATTGTTCAACCAGGTAACATTCTTGCCTGATTCTCAGTCTTCCTCACCCTATATATATTAAGGGTGGGGGTAGCATAAGGTAATGAACCAGTTTATTAAAATATAAAGTGAATTTGATTTTTAATAATCCTAAAAACTGTAAGATTAATATGAGTTTTAGTTTGAATTCAGCTTACAAAAAGGTAATTAACTATCTTTTTACAGACGTACATAAGAAAAACAGGAATGGGTCTCTATTTTTTTTATTTGCACTGAAATTCACCAAACGTTAAATATGAGAATTTAACTCATTTATTCTGATATACACATGATTTAAACTAACGCAATTACTGCCCAAATCCCTTATAGACTACCATATAAAAGTTATTAGTAAATAATGTATTTTACTTGTCTTAATAAAATTAAAAATATGTCTTTTTTTATTAAATACAATACATTATAGGGATGTGCTATATCAAATAAGGTAACCTACATTATTACAAGTTTACATCTCCTTTATATATTTTCTTTTAAGCTTGTATAGTTGGAAAACGCACTCAAAAGGTGTTTTTTGTAAATGCGAGAAATTCCTACTGCTGCACATGTGCTCGGGCTAGAGCTAGAAATAATACACCAAATGAGCACATTTGTTACAAAAACTGGAACAAATCTCCAAATAGTATGGAATCAGTTATCATAGTGGAAGGTTTCAAGAACAGTGTTGACATGCATAACTTGAAATATCATCAGTTGATAGGTATGTTTTTTTAAATATTAAAAATATAAGTTTTGTAAAGTGTTGGATTCTAATTTTAATCGACATATTATAAAAGGTATTTTTTTAAATTGTATGCATAGATCGGTAAGATAGTATACCTACAAATCTACTGTTTTAAAAATCGCTTAGACGAAATGTCTTGAGCTGTGACGCTAATATATCTACACACTAGCTACAGTATACGCTAGTGAAATATTTTCTGAGTATAGTGTACTGATCGCCTCATTGAAAGGTGTCCAGTAACACTTATTAAGTTTAATTAAAAAAGGTTATATTTGCTGCCAAGACTGAAAGAGAGCATAAGTAAATAATTAGCATAGTAAATAATTAATTAATCAATAAAAAAGGAGGTTAAGATACTTATTCAACACACGTGGTTTCCCACGTGATGAATTTTAGATTATAAACCAATTACAAAAGGACTGTATTATTTATTAAACGAAAAGTAATAAAAAACATAATAAAAGATTAAGATGATAAAAAGATAATAAAAGATTAACAAAGATTAATTTAAAATAAAAGAGAACATTTATATTTACTACATTACCGATTTGTTTAAGGTATAAAAAAGATATCTCCTGCAGAACAGAGAAAACCAAAAATAAAATTAATTAATACAAAGATAATCATCTTCAAACATTATATTTAATCCCCTGTTCTATTAAACTTTAAAATGCGTGGTTTATAAGATGTCGATTGATGCAAAACCATATTATAAAAGGAACCAGGCCACATGGTTGACAATCTCTACATTACATTAGAATTCCACAAAAATGCATAATAATACTAAATCTAAAAGTTAATAATTAAACAAAAAATATACACGGAAACTTTACCTCATAACCCCAAAAAAGAAATAAACGAAAATAAAAGACTACATGTTAATTTAGAAAAGATTTCAGAATAAAATTTAAAATAAAGAAAGGAACAAAAAATTACGTCTCACTCTAATAGGATCCAAACAGAGAATGAACGAGACAAAAGTAAAAATCTCTGAACGGGGAATCCTGAGATTAGTTTAGCCAATCAGAGATAAGTTCATTTTCACGATAACAAAAGGACCAATAATAATATTTGAAGATTTAACATTTTTAAAATAAAAGATATAAAAGAAACATTAAAGTAAAATTACATATTTAAAAAAGGTACAAAGAGATTTAATTACTTAACACATATTGAAATAATAGTTTATAAAAGATTATTAAAACTTCCATTCTCCTAAATTCTTCATTTAAGTCGCCATGTTGTGGAACTACTCCTAATTTAAAGTTTGTCCGCTATACTTCGCCACTCATCACAACTAGGAACGTCAAGGTTGATAGATCTTAGATCCGTTCATAATTAACAGTACAATAGCCTATATTAGCTGTTTATTTTTACAGGTGATGGAGATAGTAGTGTTAGGCTAAATCTTTTAAAGGCTCAACCGTATGGCCCTGGCTTCACAATAACAAAGATTGAATGTAGGAACTATATTTTGAGAAATTACTTGAAGAGGCTTCGTAATATTTTTTCAAAGAGCAAAAACGATGTTGGTTCAATTCCCCCAATTTTGAGTAAGGCTATAACTGATCGTCAAATGCGCCTCCGATGTGCGGTTACTGGAGCCATGAAATAAAGGGCCGGTAAATGTGGAATTCCTCTTCATCGAAGAATTGAAGAACTGAGACAAGATATTGATAATGGGCCATGTCATGTATTTGGCGATCATGCCAAGTGAGATGAAAGAGGTTATTTCTGTGATGGACCAAAAGAAAACGAAGAGAATCTAGTCCCAGTCCTTCAAACTGCAGGAGTATGGGTATAAATCATAGCAGCAAAAAATCTGGCTGCTCATCATGCAGCTAGCTTACTGCAAAATGTTACAACAAACAAGGCTGAATTTTTTAATAGTCTAGTTTGCAAATACGTTTCCGGTAAAAGAGTTAATTTTTGTCTAAGAGGTGGGTATCAAACAAGAAGTGAATTATCATTTATATCTTTGAACACAGGAGGAAAAGAACAGGAGTATATCCACAAAGGGGCCACAAACGTTAGCCCAGGACATTTCACCAAAGTGCACTTAGAACAAAAAGAACGTTCAGATCAAAAGAGGAAGCTTCGAAGATTGGAACACAGAGCGCCATCCAAAAGAAGGAAACCATACTCTTTAGGACCTGACAGTGATTATGGGAGTGTTCAAGCTAAGCCAGATATGGATTCCAAACTTTATACCAAAAACAAAGAGGACTTTTTGAATTGCTTAAGTTTAACAAAAGAACAACGAGATCTGTTGCAACTATCAACTACTGCCCAGGTAAATTCTGTTCAATGGAGAGCGGAAAGATCAAAGCGCCTTACTGCATCTTCATTTGGTAAAATATGTAAGATGAGAAAAAACACTAAATGGGGTAATACAGTAAGGGCTCTTCTTCATAATGATTTTTTTGGCTCCAAGGCAACAAGGCATGGATTGGAAAAAGAACCTATGGCTCTTGAACAGCTTGAAGCCGAGTTGAATGTGAAAGTGATACGCAGTGGACTCTTTGTAAACGAAAATTGTCCTTAGCTTGGTGCCACACCTGATGGCCTTTTCGGAACAGACGGAATAGTAGAAGTGAAGTGCCCAGCAGTTGCAGCTACAATGACACCAGAGCAAGCTATAAAGGAAAATAAAGTCACTTTTTGTACTGTTCAGGAAGGGAAAATGTGCTTAAAAGAACAGAACAATTTTATGTACCAAGTTCAAGGGCAACTGCATGTCACACAACGTCAATACTATCTGTTTGTGTTTTGGACACCTTGTGGAATGTTTGTGGAAAAGTATTTATAGGGATTATATTTTCTGGCAAGAAAAAATGGTGGACAAACTTACACATTTTTTCATAAATTGTCTACTACCGGAACTTGTAGACCCAAGATTCACCAGAAACTTGGAAATAAGAGAACACACCATTCAAGTGGCACAAACATGATGGGAGTTAATTTTAATTGAAGTAATAGTGCAAACGAGATTTAAAATATTGATTGAAAGAGTAGATATTAAATTAAATAAAAAATTCTTTAAAAAAACATTTTATTTCAAAATGCATTAATAGGTATTAAATAATTCACTTATATTAATTTAGTTAGCTTTCTTACGCTGGTCACTCATTATCTAGCCTCACTTTATCAACTTTATAACTGTATAATTGATTAGATAAAATATGGCTTTCTTTAAGAAACTTAAATGTTTCAAAATATTACTACAAATTATTATTGTAGAATTTTTAAACAATAAGTCATGGTCGATTTTTATCTTTACTAAAGTGTCAGCCTAGGGACTGGGTGTATGTCATAGAATTAAGTTAATTTGTAATTCGTGTGCTGTTGTAATCTTTGTTTTCAGGAAGTACAAATTAAATACCCCAATAATTTTGTGTAAATAATTGGTACTTGGCAAACGAATGTAATGTTGCTCATCACATCGCTATGTCCTATAGAAAAATATGTCTTACTCAGAGTGGTACGCACGGGGCAGGGGGTAATTGAGAGGGGTGAACCACCCCCCTCCCCCATTGAGAAATAAATTTACACTAGATAAAAAAATCCTAAGATATTAATTCTAAACAAAATTGTTGGAGCCATTTTTGAAATAAGAAAAAATGTGTAGAATCTGTCATCAGTAAACTACCATTCATAGCGTTTATTGCCCCAAAATAAAACTTATTATGTTATTTGTATTGGCAATCTCTTCCCCAATGTCTCTTTCAATCAAATTTGTTAGAGCCGTTTTCGAAACATTTTGAATTTTAAAAAAAAGGATAAATAATAAACTACCACTCGGGGCGTTTTTGCTCAGAGAACAAACATAGTGTTTTATTTGTATTGGCAAACACTGCCCTAATATTAAATCTAATCAAAATCAATAGAGGTTTTTAAAGAATATTTCTAAGCATAAGAAAAGGCCCATTAATTAAACTACCCTTAATTTTAGATTTAGAATAAAAAAAATAAAAAAGGCTCCAAATAAATTCTAAAACTTTAAAATATTAAATTTTAACTATATCCATCTGACCGTTTCAGATATATCGTCAGGGACAGACAGACATACATGGGGACGGAAATTTTCTAAAATCTCTCTTTTGGATATCTTGATACATAATATTTTATGAAACACCAAAATCTAGATTTCTTATTTTAATTATCATTTAGTTACATTGTTCTATAAAGGCACCATATATAAAGATGGGTGTTTAAGATAAGTTAACCCCCTTGAGTTGTTTAACGCTTCAGTCTTGTGTTGGACTCTACTGCCAAGGATGAGGAGATTGAGGTTCGAATCTCGTTCGGTTGCATTAAGGGTGTTTTTTTCTAGATGGATCCCGACTCTCCCTCCACGCAAATGTGAGTTCACTTCCTCTAAAACATCCTTAAACCATTAGAGTAACAATTAATACATAAACCAAACGGGCGGTGACTATGTGCCCAAAAAAAAAATGTTTTAGATCATAACTAAACAAATAAAATCCATGTATATTTATCTATACTAATAATAACATTCTAGGGTCTGTCTGTACATAATCAAGAGACAGTAAACTTGCTTGCATTCCCGTCTTTTTTACTTGAGGTACTTTTTAAGTTTTTTTGTGGATTTGTGTGTAAATGAGATTTTTTTATATATATTTTGAATAGTAAATTTAAACTATTTTTGTGCTAGCTCATTGAATCAATGACTCCAAAGCAATAGCTATACTGGTGGTTGCTTGCATTTGAGTCTGTGATCTAATTACTTTTTTTAGTTATTGTATGGCTTTGTATGTAAATTAAGATTATTTATTTTTATGTCTTAAGGCTATTTTCAAGAACAATATTAATGATTGAGGTAGAAGTAAGTGGCATTTATTTGATTGCTAAGGCACGTTTTCAAGAACATCAATGAGAAAGACAAGGTCAAGTGAGGTAGAAGTCACGAGGCTTAGTTAGATGGGTCAGCAAGCAAATCTTCTCACATCATACACTACTTGACCCCTTGCCTTTCTCTGCGTTATTCAAGAAAACGTTCATTAAATGATCTAAATTTTAAAACAGAATTTGGGAGTGAAAAGTAAAGTATGAAAAACAAAAGAAATTACGTCATCTAATTCGTGAAACATGATTGCACTCACAAGCAAGAGACTGTCCCAATTATTACTCACACACCCGCGTCAGCACGATCGATTTGTTTTTTGCAAGTAAACAAACTTTTGGAGCGGTATAGTGGCCTTACTACTTTTTACTTTTAGATAACTTCTCACTTCTGAAGAGGGATGAGCAAGGGCCGAGTAGGAGTAGGGTTTCAAACAACCCCCGAAATTTTATGAACAAAATATAATATATTGCTTTATTTATGGTTCAAACAATGAAAATTAATGTACAAGTACAAATTAGGGGGCTGTGTTACCATAAAAAGCACTTCAGAGAGCTTCAGAGGTGTTTAATATTTATAATTTTTTCTATTCTCCTGCATTTATGGTTTTATGTTGACATAAAAAACACTGCAGATAGCTTCTAAAGGTGTTTAAATATATAGTTTTTCCTAGCCTTCGGCAATTATGGGACTATGTTGCGATAAAAACACTTCAGATAGCTTCTAGAGGTGTTGAAATAATTATATAGATTATTCCTTGACTCCGGCAGTTATGAAACTATGTTACCATAAAAACACTTTAGAAACCTTCTAGAGGTGTTTACTATTAATAATTTGTCCTAGCCTTCGGCATTTAGAGGTGTATGTTGCCATAAAAAACACACTTCAGATAGCTTCTAGAAATGTTTAGAATTTAGAATTTTTTCTAGCCTCCGGCAATTAGAGTATCTGCCCACCAGACCCTCCATGAAATTAATGGCTGGCTACGGCCTTGGTGATAAAAAGTAAACCAAGTAAATCATTGCCATTTCACATCTAAAGAGTGAGCTAGAAGTATGTTGTTTCGTTTTTGCATACAGCCTTTAGATAGTAAATACATACTAATTAACATAAATCTAAGGTATAGTGATACAACCAGGATTTTGTTAAGTTTCTATTTTTACTGGATAGTAAACAATGAGCAGATCGTACAATCCATCCTTAGAGTTTTTGTATTTTGGTTTGTTTGTATATAGGCCTATGTATACATGTATTTTGCCAGTAAACTAATTTAATCGGGTCGAGATGGGACTTCTGCTGGATTCCTTATTTTTCACCCGCCTCGGTGGCGTAGTTGGCTAACGCGCTTGTAGTGTTGAGCTCGACTGCTGAGGACGGGGAGATCGAGGTTCGAATCTCGGTCGGGTGAACTGAGGGTGGTTTTTCCTAAATGGTTTTCCACTCTCCCTCCACGCAAATGCGGGTTCACTTCCTTTAATTCAACCTTCCCAATTCCTAATCCATTAGAGTAATTAGTACTTAAAGCGTATAACCCGAACGGGTATTAATACGCGGTGCTAATTTTTTTTCCCCCAACATATTATTATTATTATTATTATNTCAGATAAATCTTTGCCGGGACCGAGGATTGAACCCCGGCCACCAGCATAGAAGTCTGACACCTTACCCCTAGACCGCCAGGTCACAACTAATATTATTATTATTACCACGTCTTACTACCCGTTCGGGTTATACGCACTTACGCTAATGTGTAATGGTAGTGTGATTATGAGATTAAATGGCGGACCTACTGTTTAGCGTGGAATCCGAACCTCGGTTGAGGTCTGGCATTCCCCACATTCACAAGTTGTGATTAATACACGTCTTGCCAGAGATGAAGGAAATCTGTGCCAGGACCGCCAACATGTTAACCTAGACAACAAAACGCTACCTACGTCCAACCCAAACGGGTAGTAAGACTGGTGCAATCAAATGTACTAAGCTCGCTTTCTCATTTGTATCTCACTAAAATAAGGCCTTGGTAGTTATACTTCAATGTCTGTTACCCTGAGTACAAAAATGGCAAATTATCCTAGCTGGGGATGCAGGGGAATGAGTTCGGGGATCTTCGTATGTGCATTATTTTCTAGCGCTTATGGCTGCTTCCACGTGAGAAAGCAAAACTTACATTAATAATAAAAACTTAATGTGAGCGAAGCCGCGGGCAAAACTAGTTATTGAATAAAGTTACACATCAAAGCGTAAATTAATATACCAAAATAACTCAAATAAATTATATAAATCACTTTATAGTATTTATTACCGGTACTGTAATTTTTATTAATACACTCGTGCACTGTAAGATCAGTAGGATAGTTTTCAACACAATCTTGAAATTCTAAATAATATTTGATCACCAGTTTGTGGACCACTCAACAACCCTCCAAAAGAGAATCCCAAGCTTATATTGTGAAAGACGAACAGGCTGCTTTGTGTGCGAGCCTCGCTCACCTCCCATCTTGACCTCGAGGTTATCTCGAAGTTTGCTTTGCTCAGTCTTTCTCTTTCTTATTGGCATGTCAAGGGACGGACCGAAGGCGACGAACAGACATAAAAGAGTAGTAGTTCATGTAACCGACACAGACTATTGAATTTAAATTCATGTTGCCTGACAGCGGTTGATACTTTCTCGCTCCGGTAGGCGGCCCCCTTACGCTAGACACCAAACTGACCTGGTGACTTCACTGCACTGAGAGACTTAACAAGGCGAGGTAATGGCTGGGAGTCCTAGGCCTACTGCTTAACAAGCGTAGCGCCCTGTCTACAAGGAACAGTCTGACATTGTGCAAGCAGTTGCTCAGGCCGATCCTCGACTATGCGTGTCTTGCTTGGGGCTACCTGGTAGACACGTATATGAGAAGGATACAGGCGTTCCAGAACAGGTGTCTGAAGATCATTGTGCACGCACCCTAGTACGTTCGGAATGTGACTAAGCATCGTGACCTGGATATACTTACTATCAAGGACCACTTCCGGGAGCTGGCGCAGTCTTTCTACAACAGACTTCCCGGTGCCACCAATCCTCTTATCCAGAGGCTTGGGGATTACGTCATCGACCCTGGAGGGTGCCACCGACGTCCCAAAGCTATGCTTGGATAAACGAGAAGTGTCAAACAGTGGTTTGGGAGGCTCTCACCCAGCCCTTCATAGAGTAGTGTCTCCACACGAAACTTTAAAAACAACACCCACTGGAAATGGTCCATGGAAAACGAAGAAGACTTCCAAAAGCTCAAGTCAAGAGTGTCATCAACTCCAAACTCTTAAGAGACCGAAACCAAGCCAACCTTTCATCCTCCAGACAGACGCTAGAGGTAGTGGACTTGGAGCCGTCTTATACCAGAATAACCCTGGTGGGGGTCCCAAAATTATTAGCTATGCCAAAGCGAAATTCACTCCAACAGAACATTGCTACCACAGCAACAAGCAAGAATATCTTACTGTGGTGTGGGCAATCAAAAGGTGCCATCATTGTCTACAGACAACTGAACCTTAACTTGGCTTAATTCAATTAGGGACCAACGAACCAAGCTCATCCGATGGGCTCTTCTGCTATAATAATTCTGTTTAACGATAGAACACTGTCCAGGATGAGATAATTAACTTCCCAACGCTCTGTCTCGCCATCCAGATCCAGAACTCACCGGACCCGAAAATAACGACTGGGAGCGGATTATGCCCCCTATAAGAAAGCATTCCGACTTTACGGAACCCCGGAACAACGGAAGACAGTTTCATAGCCACTCCCGCAGATTGCGTCTTATAATTAACCCCATTGATGGTTCACTAACGTTTTATTTACAAACTGATAAGTTTGTGTAAATAAGGTTGGCCCAGAAGTCTTTGCCTACGTGTTAAGATAATTAATTATAATTTGAACTCTGGAAACAGTAACAATGTGTCATGCATCTATATTGTGCTTAATATGTATCTTTTGTACTTAGTCATTAAGTAGTTGTTAAGCCATGTCAATATTATTGTATCAATCAAGAAGTGGATTTAAGAGCTCTTTCGCAAGTATGCGGTGATTGTTACCTACCCTCTACCCTTTCTCTCTCTGTGTAATGCGTTTGCATCCCCAAGGCATCCCATCGTGCTCTACCCCTCTCCAACCCTTCTCTGTTCAACCCACCAGGAGCTAAGGTCGCTAGCCAAACACCCCCTCCCATTCCTCGTTGTCACTTGGCAGCAGGCCGAGTCCTGCCGAACCACCCAACTAGGAGGGATAAAAAGAACAGACTCAGAGCTAGCTGGAATCAGTAACCCGTTGCACAGTTCCGCGCTGGGCAACAACCCTCTTGGGGAAATAAATCACCGTTAAGTGTTCGTGTGTACTTTTTCTCGTCTAAACTGTCCATCATAGCCTGCCTTCCTGCCCAGTTCACCGCGGTAAGTCGACGAACCTTCCTTCCTACCCGGTTCACCGCGGTAACTAGCCAAACCTTCCTTCCTGCCCGGTTCACCGCGGTAACTAGCCGAACCTTCCTTCCTGCCCGGTTCACCGCGGTAACTAGCCAAACCTTCCTTCCTGCCCGGTTCACCGCGGTAACTAGCCGAACCTTCCTTCCTGCCCGGTTCACCGCGGTAACTAGCCAAACCTTCCTTCCTGCCCGGTTCACCGCGGTAACTAGCCGAACCTTCCTTCCTGCCCGGTTCACCGCGGTAACTAGCCAAACCTTCCTTCCTGCCCGGTTCACCGCGGTAACTAGCCGAACCTTCCTTCCTGCCCGGTTCACCGCGGTAACTAGCCAAACCTTCCTTCCTGCCCGGTTCACCGCGGTAACTAGCCGAACCTTCCTTCCTGCCCGGTTCACCGCGGTAACTAGCCAAACCTTCCTTCCTGCCCGGTTCACCGCGGTAACTAGCCGAACCTTCCTTCCTGCCCGGTTCACCGCGGTAACTAGCCAAACCTTCCTTCCTGCCCGGTTCACCGCGGTAACTAGCCGAACCTTCCTTCCTGCCCGGTTCACCGCGGTAACTAGCCAAACCTTCCTTCCTGCCCGGTTCACCGCGGTAACTAGCCGAACCTTCCTTCCTGCCCGGTTCACCGCGGTAACTAGCCAAACCTTCCTTCCTGCCCGGTTCACCGCGGTAACTAGCCGAACCTTCCTTCCTGCCCGGTTCACCGCGGTAACTAGCCAAACCTTCCTTCCTGCCCGGTTCACCGCGGTAACTAGCCGAACCTTCCTTCCTGCCCGGTTCACCGCGGTAACTAGCCAAACCTTCCTTCCTGCCCGGTTCACCGCGGTAACTAGCCGAACCTTCCTTCCTGCCCGGTTCACCGCGGTAACTAGCCAAACCTTCCTTCCTGCCCGGTTCACCGCGGTAACTAGCCGAACCTTCCTTCCTGCCCGGTTCACCGCGGTAACTAGCCAAACCTTCCTTCCTGCCCGGTTCACCGCGGTAACTAGCCGAACCTTCCTTCCTGCCTGGTTCACCACGGTAACTAGCCAAACCTTCCTTCCTGCCCGGTTCATCACGGTAGCTCATCGAACCTTCTTTCCTACCCAGTTCACCGTGGTAGCTCGCCGAACCTTCCTCCTGCCCAGTTCACCATGGTAACTCATCGGACCTTCCTTCCTACCCAGTTCACCGCGGTAGCTCGCCGAACCTTCCTCCTGCCCAGTTCACCATGGTAACTCATCGGACCTTCCTTCCTACCCGTTTCACCATGGTAACTCATCGGACCTTCCTTCCTACCCAGTTCACCGCGGTAACTCGCCGAACCTTCCTCCTGCCCAGTTCACCATGGTAACTCATCGGACCTTCCTTCCTACCCGTTTCACCATGGTAGCTCATCGGACCTTCCTTCCTACCCCGTTTAACCGCGGTAACTTGCCAAACCCTCCCTACAAGTTTCCTCCCTACCGCACTCAAATGAGACCTACCATAAAAGGATACGTGTGTATTATTATCAATCGCCAACGACGACAAATATAATAACATAGATAGCCACTTTTCAAATCAGACTTAAACTCATTTTTAAATCAAATTAAATATGATAATAAAACCCATATACTGAAATATCCCCTATGTAACTATTGTAAAATAAGTTATGTTTTTACTTTCTCGCTATCTTACAGGTAGAGAAAGTATTGTGATCGTCAAAAAAATCGAACTCGAGTTGTTTTTGAATTTCCATATACCTTTCTATCTGTACCTCCAACTAGAGCCTAAACTATTTTACTGATCGGGCTAAAATTTGTTATCTAGGATTTTCATAGGATTGCCCCAAGGGATTTTTGGAATTGAATATATAACCCTAAAATTAAGGGTAGTTTACTGATGGGCAAAGAGAGAAAGTAGATATTCTCAAAATCAGCTCTAACAATTTTGGATAAATTTTATTTATCTACATTTATAAATATTCTAAACAAAATGGCTGCTTTCAATATTTCGGCAAAATGACTTTAAGGGCTCCGGTCTGATGCGTAAATTACCTTTTTTAATCAAATCTCCGAAACTATTTGAGAAATGAAATTACTTATCCTGACAAATATGTAGGTCTGGTCTATTTATAATACAGATAATGTATTTGAAGCATATTTTTATAAAACCAATAACATTCAAGCTATCGAATAGATATAGGCCTATATATTTAACTTTTAGAACACTAAAGGTAAAAGTATTGTGACCGTAAAAAAAATCTAACCTAAAATGTTGATGGATGTCGACGTCTCATGATCCCCGAACCCTAAAAAGTGGTCTTTGAAATGCCCTCTGTCTGTGTGTCTGTTTAAATTTAAAATTAAGAGTAGTTTAGTAAAGGTGGAAAAGAGAAAAAATTGATTTTATCAAAATCGGCTCTAACGATTTTGATTAATATTCTTATCTAGGCGAATATTAAGATTATAAATAAACTTGATATTTTCATTTTCCCAAGAAAATTACTTTTAGAGTATTTTACAGAAGCAGAAATTTCCGTATCTCCGCAATTATTTGAGATACTAAATAAATTTTTATTGCAACATTGTAGTATTATTAAAGATAAAAAAACTTTTATAAATCTAACAGATTCTGAGATATCGGCAAATATATTAATACAATTTTTCGGATTTTAGTTGTAAAGAGATACTACTTAAGTATTAATGCAATAATTCTCCAATTCCATAGTGTAATTAAATATAAGTAAGTCTCTAAAAGTTTATGTTTTTTCCTTAAATCTCTTAGGAGAAATGTTTGTACAGCAATGATCTATCTCCATTTTAGACTCAATAGTCAATATTTACATTTTTTATTGATCAAAATTTATAAATTAGGAATTTAATAGCAATGCAGTGGCATGAAGATTTGCAACACCTAATAAAATGTCGAAAATGTTAACCAGAAGTCGAAATTTTAATACGAAGTGTTGACCCTTGTAGACCCAATATTGATCTTTTTTATCGGTCCAAACATACTAATGAGGACATAAATTCTTTAAAAATAAAATTACAAAATTTTAAACCAGGACTCAAAAAATGTTTTAGATAAATATAGTGCAGTTATGCTTGGGTTTGCTAGTTTGTATTATTTCGTTTCACATTTATTACGAGTTTTGAGTAAATATCTCAATTTTTAAATAATAGAGTGATAAAGTTCGTGCGGAGCTCCGTACTATTTATTTTGATAGTGTTTATAAAAATCGTAATGAATAAATTGTGATATTTTATTCCCATTGTTAAAGTAAGGGATATTGTTATATTCTCCAAGTAACAATTATATTAAGCTCAGTATAGCGTTTCTAAGTGCCTAAAGAAGAAAAAAGAACGGTTGATTTATTTTTGTTTTGTGTTTTTGCAATAGATATATAAAACGGAAACATTACGCTTTTGGAGCTCTCCGTAATACTTAGAGATGCATTACCTTTACTGGCCCATCATTCAACTTATAATACGACAAACCCCATACTCCAATATTTTTGTTACTGTTTCAAGTTATTCAACTGTAACATTTTGACAGGTACTAGCAGACAAAAAAAATACACAATATCTTTGTCATTTTATTTTACTTTTACCAATATTTTCCCTCCATCATCGTTGACGTTAAACGAGTGACAGACAATTGTGATGCAGTGCTGCCAATTTCCTGTGCTGTGATTGGGTGACGCTTAGCTCTTACAAATTCATCTCTATCTCCATTCTCCCTTCTGTAAGGCCTGCAAATAAAATATTAATTTTGAGCAAGAATGAAATAACCTTGTCAAACATGGAGAGAGAGGTAGGGCTGGATTTAATTATAGAAAAACTAGTAACAAACATTAAAAATCACTAGCATCATCGGTGGACACGCAGAGTAAACGTCAGTCTCTCTCATCTGGTTTTCCTGTGATGGGGATGCTGGGATTAGAGTTTCGGCTGAATATATTAGGCTCCGGATATAATACAGGCAGCGATTGGCAGAGTGGTAGAGTGGTAGAATGGTAGAGCGGTAGAGTGGTAGAGCGGCAGAGTGGTAGAGTGGCAGAGTGGTAGAGTGGCAGAGTGGTAGAGTGGTAGAATGGCAGAGCGGTAGAGTGGCAAAGTGGTAGAGTGGTAGAGTGGTATAGTGGCAAAGTGGTAGAGCAGCACAGTGGTAGAGTGGTAGAACGGTATAGTGGTAGAGTGGCAAAGCGCTAGAGTGGTAGAGCGGTAGAGTGGTAGAGTGGTAGAATGGCAGAGTGGTAGAGTGGCAAAGCGGTAGAGTGGTGGAGCGGTAGAGCGGTAGAGTGATAGAGCGGTAGAGTGGTATAGTGGTAGAGTGGCAAAGTGTTAGAGCGGTAGAGCGGTAGAGTGATAGAGCGGTAGAGTGGTATAGTGGTAGAGTGGCAAAGTGTTAGAGCGGTAGAGTGGTAGAGTGATAGAGCGGTAGAGTCGTATAGCGGCATAGTGGCAGAGTGCTAGAGCGGTAGAGCGGTAGAGTGGTAGAGTGGTAGAGTGGTATAGTGGTAGAGTGGCAAAGTGTTAGAGCGGTAGAGCGGTAGAGTGATAGAGCGGTAGAGTCGTATAGCGGCATAGTGGCAGAGTGCTAGAGTGGTAGAGCAGTAGAGTGGTTTAGTGGTAGAGCGGTAGAGTGGCAGAGTGGTATAGTGGTAGAGTGGAAGAGTGGTAGAGCAGCAGAGCAGTAAAGCGGTAATTTCCCACATTTCAAAACTGCCAACATAGAGTAAAGTTTAGTGATGCTCTAATCTTATTCCACAGATTCCTAGTTACGGCAGTGTTCTTAAAATCGTCGTGGCAATCATTCCACAAGCATGACCTTAACTGTACCTACAAAATCAATACTTCACTTTCAATGTCCGTCAATTTATGTGAAGATTGGAATTTTTTATTTATGGTTTTTGATTAAATTTGCACTTCGCCAGTAAAAATGTTCACTTGACCAGATGACACTTGCACTTCACCAGCCTTCAAGTATGTATTGAACCTGAGGCGGTGTCGCTCTGCTACTCTCGTCCATTATAGGCGGGAAACGTCTCTCTCCGCACTAAACAGTGCAAACAAAAACTTGAGCGGCACCGCTCTACCACTCATCACTCACCACCCGTATCGTGAAGAGGCCTTAAAAATCTCTTTTTATCACACTTTTACTGTGGAAAGCTCGGATGGATATAGTCAATATCACTGCTGAAAAAAATGTATTATATGGAGAAAAGCTTTATCTTCACTCTTTCACGGTTAACTGTTGCCAAATCTCCTAGATTCCAGCTATGCCAGTAGGTAGTGTACTGGGGTAAAAATGAACTAGTGGCAACATCGATGATCCCGTATATTGGAGGTGAGATGGACCACACCAAAACGAGAAAGTGGCAACTATGTCTCCCTATACTAACCTTGCAGCTCCCTCGGAAATGATATCGAGTGTAGTAGTACGTGATGCGCAAAATGAATAGATACAAACAATATTGGCTTATTATAAATTAAATGAAGCTTGTAGCTAAGGTAGCCTTGCCTGATACAGATATATGTGTAGTTTATTTAGCAAATTAATAGAAGCGCAATGTTTTGGGTCTACGTGTGGACAAAGGCATCAGGCCCAAATATTGATTTTAAGGTAACGGAGGGTGACCTAGCGGTCTAGGGGTATGGTGTAAGACTTCTGTGCTGGGGTTCCGGGGTTCAATCCTCTGTCCCAGCACAGATTTATCTGATTGCCAAATCCTTCCTTCACCTCTGACAAGACGTGTATTAATCACAACTTGTGAATGAGTGGAATGCCAGGCCTTCACCATGGTTCGGATCCCACGTTAAGCTGTAGGTCCTCCATTACATCTCACAATCACACTACCATTACACATTAGCGTAAGTGCATACAATCTGAACGGGTAGTAAGACGCAGTTCTAATAATAATTATAAGAATAATAATAATTTAAGGTTACGGGAAGTTGAGTCCCAGATCTCATCTGTTTTTTCTAGGAATGTTTTCCCTACATAGTTTACAGCTCTCCCTCCACGCAAATGTGGGTACTTTTACTCGAGATTCTACCTTAACCCTAGTGTATGGACCAGATACGGTGCACATGTAAGTCGCTAACTACTAATACAATACAACTAGAGCATGTCGCCAAAATAAAGCAGCTATTTAGACGCTATAAGAAAATAATATTTAATTGTGATTAAAACAAGTCTAAGATGGCAGATTATTAACACGTGTATTGGCATATGAATACATGAAAGTAGGTACAGTAGCTTTTTGAGCTGTGGGATGAGGAAGGCATGCCACCTACGAGGATGGAGAAGGAATGCCAGGCAAGGTCGCAAGGAGTGCCGTCGCGTCTCTATCGGGGCCCAACGCAATCACTTTTCCAATGGACAGTGGTTACACCGTCGTAAACTACGACAGAAAGTGTTTGGTAAGAAATGGACATCTGCTGTGTACACATCCAGCTTATTAAATGCTGACTCCACTGACATGGTAGAACAGCGGCACAAGAGCAGTGTGGGGTCAAATAAAGTATATCTACGGTATGAAACAGGTGACAGTTAGTAGCACGTTCTTTATTGCAGATATTGGCTGAAAGTCACTAATGTCAACAACACCTTCTTCGGTAGCTACATGGGCTACTCTCGTAGCTACTCTCGTGTTAGACTAGACTGTTGATGACAAGGAGATTGGGGTTCGAGTGTTGTTTGGGTGTACTGTGATTTTTTTCCAGAATTATTTTCCACTCTCCCTCCACGCAAATGCGAGTACACTTCCTTTAAATTCAACTTTCTTCATGCTTAACTAATTAGCTTAATTAGTGCATATGCATAAAACATTAGAGTTAGTAAGACGTGGTATTAAAAAAAAAAGCAGTTCAGGTTGAATGAGAGGTTCGAATATCGACTATAAGCTATAGACGGCCCTTAATAATTATAAATGAATATCGGTAGTCAACAGATCTTCCAGTATACGAATAACAAGTAACTATGGCCTAATATTGGGTTTATAGACCTTCATATATTGACTTGATACACGGTCCTAAATCACATCCAACCCACACCAGTGGGCACGCTAACCAAGGTATCAGTCATATTTGCTGGTTTGTTTGTTTTTTCCCCAAAAAAAATTACTCTGCCCCACGCAAATGTGGATATTTTTCCTATGAATTACATATTATTTCCTATTTATACACCATCGTTGTAAATATGTGGATGAGTAGAAAATTGAGAGAAACATTTTTTTTTTAAAAGAGACATAAATATTACATTTACTTTAATTAGGCTTAAATAAATATTAATCTTAAGTTTATCAAGATTAGTATTGGGTAAATTCATTGTCTCAACATATTCCTTTTTAGCTTATTATTGGTTGATGATGGAATAAATAGGCAAGCTATTATGTTTGCTTGTTGAGGTTATAACGGCATCTAATTATCACTTGTTATCAATTGATAATGTACACACAAACACGAGAATCGTGCTTGGGACCTTTGGCTTAGTACGCCGATTATCTAACCACTGAACTATCCATAAGTTGTCTCATACCAGGGCCATTCTTCACTCATATTTTAAGGAAGAGTGTGTGATGGAGCTGAGGAAATCGTCAGCTACATTATGTGTGCTCAATTAAGATTACGCGCTATCAGATAATGCAGCCACCTTCGACTAGTAAGTGCTTTATGCTGCCAATAGTACAATGACAACTGTATGAATGCGCATATCAAGATGGATTGAATAGTCAAGTTATTATATTTTCCACCTTGATACGCGCATTCATACAGTTGTCATTGTACTATTGGCAGCATAAGCCCTCCCGAGTCGAAGATGGTTGCGGTATTTGATAGTTCGTGATCTTAGTTTTTTTTAGCACCGCTTCTTACTATCTGTTCTGGTTGTACGCATATGTACTAATTGCAATGATGTTCTAGGTATTAGGAAGGTTTAATTTAGTTGTAATTCACCCGCATTTGCGTGGAGGGAGAGTGGAAAACCATTTAAGAAAAACCTCCCTCAGTGCACCCGACCGGGATTGATACATGATCTCCCCGTCTTCAGCAATCTAGTCAAACACGAAAGTAGCGCGCTATACCACGTTACCACCGAAGTCAATGTGATCTTAGTTGATCCCTTATATGCAGCTGACGATTTCCGCATGTCCATCACAGACTCTGCCTTAAAATATGAGTGAAAAATTACCCTGGGCACGGCACGACTCCTGGAAAGCTCAGTGTTAAGATTATTATTATATTAAGCTAAAGGTCCCAATTTGATTCCCGTGTCCAGGAGTCCTTTTTCAATTCACCGTATATTATTGGTTCAATCACTTATCTTTTTTTTTGCGCTTTAGGCTGCATAGTCTTAATTAATTACGCCAATAGTATAGGGTTGGATAAGGTTGGGTTTTAGAGAAAATGTATTCAAATTTGCGTGGGGGTAGAGTGGTAACTCATTTGAGCTGGTTGGGGATGGGTATCATTTAGATTTTGTATTTGTTTGGCTCATTGAACAGGTTATGTAACCTACCTAAAACTAAATATTTATGCTGTTCCATTGTTTCTATGTAAAGCAAAGACATCTGTGATCAAAAATCATAATTTTGGCAAATTCTCAGAAACGCTGGTCACATAGTCTAATTAGTAGAGGTCCTCAAACCTTTGGTCTCCTAAGATTATTTACACTCCTAAAAACTACTGCAAATACCGAAAAAACTTTTGAATATGTTGCTGTCAATGTTTCGCGCATTAGAATTAAAGATTTTAAGAAATTTTCTATAGACCTACACATGAAAAAATACCCACGTCTTAGTGCGCGTTCGGATTGTAATCAAAACATAGGCCTATATAAAATAATTAATTTAATTATAATCATAAATAAAGCCACTATTCACCAAATAAAACATATTTTATTTTCAAATTTTTTTAGTGAGAAGAGTTCCAATGTTTAACATTTTTGTAAATCTCCTTAATATCCGAAATACACCCGAATTCACATATTTGCTCCTGATGTTTAGTACTATTAGGCGCGTGTTTTTTTTATCAAGCTAGTATGCAAGTCGTATTTTGATATCACTTTGATTCTCATCAGTGAGCACGTGGACTAAATTCCAGGCTCATCTAATCTAGATTTTCATGTAACGTGGACAAATCTAAATCTTGTTAAGATTCGTAAGCTATCATATCTAAAATTTCTAATTTTAATATCTGTTAAAATTATAATTTGATTCAAAGTTTTAAATATAAATTGATTCAATATTTGATAGAATTTAATTCGTAGCTATAATCAAGAAGTCAAACTTTCGAATAATTTAAAGACCATAGAAACTTGCGAATCTCGCAAAATATTTTGTAATTGATTTATTAGTTAATGAAGATTTATTGAACATGTTTATTTGACTCAATTAAAAACCTATATAATTTATCCTAATTATTGGTTTTAAACTACCGCCTCTATGGTCAAGGTTTGTATCTACAGGCCCAACGTCCCAGGTTTGATCCCCGGTGTTTCTATAATTTTTCTGTGAAGTATTTGCTCTGGAACGGGACTAAATTCCGCCTCGTCCGGATATATGGGGAGCTACTTGAATAAATAGGTAGTTGATCCGGTCTATAAAACTGAGATTAACGTCCGGAGGGGAGTGTTCGTTGGGCTGACCACATGACACCCTCTTTCCGTGAATGTCAATCGCAATATCATCGCTAACGGCGGCAGCCGCTCGGTCGGTATCACTCGATTGTGAGCCCATGCCATGTTTTTTTTTTCCTTGAATTGAATTTGATAACATTTAATAATAAAATATTGTATTTAAATAAGAAACATTTTCACTATAAAATATTCTATAGAGATTATGATTCAAAACTTTAGAAGCATCACATGGACTTATTAATGTATTATTTATATTGTATTAGTTATAATATAATTATGATGAGAACTCCAATATTCAATTTTTCTATTCAAAATGCCTCTGGGTACCAAAAATATTTCTTCAATAAATTAGAGACATATTGAATATGTGACATCATAAAGTTTTGCTAGCTCTGATCTAGTCGATAGGGCCGTATGTAGGCCTAATATTAAACAAAGTTTTTAGTTGTGCTCGTCTATAATTCATGTGGTGATATAATCTGTTTATTTCAAAAATTTAGTGTTTGATAAATTCCTCAATCTAAGAAATATTGTGAATCTGAATCATGTAATTATTTCAGGTAATGACTTACAAACATACCTAGATCTATAACAAAAACACTACTCAGTCCCACGAACGATAATTACTCATCAGTGTGAGAGGAAATCTCTAAATTTCACGGATCATAAAATTTTCGACTGTAAGCCTAAACCTAGACTCGATTGTTCAACGAGGAAAATATTCAGCCCCATGGTGTGGGTGGTCAGTGGATCTGGCTACGAACCTAGAATTTCTGGGTTCGATTCTCGGCTGGTACCATAGATATTTTTCTCTTAAGGGGACCATCAGGGGTTGGTAAATTAGGCTTAAGCTAGGTTTAGGACTCCCCTGGCTCACACTTCATATTCAATATCACACGATCTTCTTTCCTTGTTAACGTGGGCCTTAGAATCTGTCAGGATGTGCTATGGCCGAGGATACGGGGGAGGTGATGGAGTAGATTTGTGTGGGTTCGTGATTGAAGTTAAATTTGGGTTTTAAATAGTTTTATTAGTACTAATATGTCTATTATAAATAAAATGTTGGCATATATATTAGAATGAAAGAACTTAAAGAATACTCGGAAGATTGGGAAAAAACTAGGTGTTGCTAGGATTTCCTCATAGCTTGTCTGACTACTAAGTGATCTCAACACGGTTCACAACCCTAGTACCCTGGGCTCGAGTGGCAGCCCTCAAGACAAGTACTGATGAACTGGCGTCCTAATCGGCGTAGTCCCGCATTTGGTATAGTGACCCCTAGACTTCGGTGTTGATTAATCATCCATGATAGCTGGTTACCCTATCTTTTATCCGGGATCCCCCTGGCCTGGTTTCTCACTAAGGAATACTTACAACACTTTTGTGGCCAGCTCTTCTAGTCTATTTGCTTGTAGAATAATCAAAATAGCCTGCAACGCTCCTTTTGTCATTTACAGCTCATGGCATACAATATTACACAAACTCGCCTTCCGATTTAGGCCATGTGATTACAATATCATCTTATTGAGGCCTTCCATGGGTGTACTCTGGGTAACGTTTTGTGCCACCAGAGTGGTGAACAGTCTAAATATATTTATAGGCAACCGAACTGGATTTTATGTTCCTTCCGGTCAGTAATGCCATACGCTTATATTTATGCTACTGACTGAGCCAAGGTGTCGAAGAAGTTTAAAAATAAAACCTTCATCAAACTCGGAACAATATGAAGGGATGCTACAGTAGCCTCATGGCTTTTTTGGTGCTGACTGACAGCTCACAGCTGACTTCTGACAGTCAACATTTAAGTATATACCTAAATTTTGACCATAAGAAGTGACAGCTGCTAAACACATGTTTTTGCAGATCATATGGTTGGGCGTAGGGATACATAATTTGGTCTAGTAACTTCTCAAAGCTGTCAACTGTCAGCAAGTAAGCCCTGTAAGTAATTCTCCTGTTCTAAGCCGAATGTGTGTAACTTGTCTCATTTTAGCATTCACGTCTCCATGGCAAATAAAAGTTGTCAGCTTCCCCATTGAAGATCCAGGTAATGGACTATATCTCTATTAAGCATTGTACTCTTCACAATTCATAAAATGTTTGGAATCTCAGGTGTGCAGTTCACAAAATATTGGTGCTTTGAGGTTTCATTTTTTTCCTTTCTTTTCAAGTGTCTTTTATTTGATTCTTTGTGTGAAAGAAAATAATATATATTCCTGACTCATTGTTATTGATAGTGCTGCCACGGTGTGGTGACAAATGGAAACATCTTTGTTATTGCCTATAATATAAAGTAGAACGAGAAGTTTAATGATTTTCTTACTGAACAGACCCTTGTGTGTAATCGTTGGGGTTCACTTTAAGGGCGCCGCCTACTTGAGGGGAAGTATCTTCACACTGCAGTAAGCCTAGTTTTAATGAGAATGGTAGTTCTGAAGCTTCAAAACCACTAAAACAATCCTCTGTTGTGACACTATTAAAAATTACTTCATTTGTTTGTGGAAGGCTTAGATCTATGTTTCTCACCAACTACTTTGATCTCAAACTGTGACATTTTGTATTTATCTTTTCATGATTTTTAAAAACTATAACACTTAAAATATAAGGTTTTATCCCTATAGGGACACATTAATACTTTCACCTCCATTTTTGTGTGGACCATATTTTTAAATTGTAAACAAATTTTTAAATATCGTGGAATTTCGGTATGTCTGCAACACGTGATCTTAATGTAAGATTATGTTCAGAAGAAAATAAAATAAGATATCAAAATTTTACGTTTGTTTGGTAAAGGTTAAACTAAAGATGATCCCAATCAATCAACCTCTTTGGAAACCAACTAGATTTTAAATTTCCTTAAAATGGGTATTCTGATTAAAGTTCTTGCAACTAAGCAAAATTAATATATTGTTGTTTTTTGTCACTACGTCTGACTACCCGTTACCAGAAAATCAAATCCAACAAGGCTGAAACTTTTGTCAGCGTGGCCATCGGTGGTGGTAGATTATGTTGCGAAAAATATAACCAACGTAAAATATACTATAAATTCAAAGTCAAACAGAATTGACGTCACCCTTTCACCTTCGCTCATAAGTTCTAGTGTTCTGATATATTCGGTCGGTTCAGAAAGTGCACGATAAATACCTCAACTAATTCTTGGATTTAGTAGGTTTTTATACTCATTCCTTTTGCTTTCAATAGGAGTGAATAAAGAAAGTCGACTATGTAGCTTACTGAATACGTGAAGAAAGGTAAAATGAACCTCAAGATGTGAAAAGAAAAAGTGTGTTTTCTATTATTCAACCATACATTATAAAAACTTATTGATAATAATGGCTGCAAAACATAAATTATGTTGACCACTTTATGTAGCAGAAACATTCTATTTTGTAGAAACCTACACTTTAAGGTAATTTTAAGTGGCTATAAAAGAACGCTAAAGGTATTTCAGTTCCCTTTCCCTATAGACGCGCTTCTGTTACTTGGATCTCCACTAGAGCATACAAATATAGACACATTTTAGAATAATTTTGTAAAATACAATAGCTTTGGAAAGTCTACTTTAATTTGAAAAACATTCTCCAATATGCCATAGTAATGCAATGTGTGAGTTTTAAAGCTACAATTTAATTTGAATAAATTATTAAAGATTCATTTTGAAGTAGTTTTTACCCGCATCGGTGGTCGCAAGCTATAATGCTATATTGGGACTAGATTGACGCATTATAGCATGCTAGATAATCAGTGATGCGAAGCTTTGAGTTAAAATCTCAGTTAGGTGTACTGAAGCTGTTTATTCCTAAATGATTTTCCACTCTCCTTTCATGCAAATGTGGGTTTATTAACTCCAAAAGTATACTTATTTCATCCCTGTTTCATTTATGTTATTATTCTAACGATTTAAACCTATCGGGCTATAACAGGCATGAAAAAATTTGCAGTTTAGATAAAACTATTATCCTTCTCGATCAAATATTAGAAATTATATTATACGTATAGATTCATAATCAATTAATTAATCATTCAATATTGATTAATATTTAATGAACTTAAAATAAATCATACTTTGAAATTGAATAAGCTCATTCATTAAGAAAATTAAACTAATCTTGAGAATTTTTTTATATTATACAAGATATTGCAAGTTTTACACTAAAATTAAAATAAACCTTAGCAAGTTTGAATGTATAAATATATAAAATAATAAAGACTATTTTCTTATTAAAATAATGCAACCCAATTTATAAAGTAGTTTTATCAGTAAAAAACCAATTGTCCCAATATGTTTGATAGGAAGTTTCATTTTCTATGCTTTGTCACGTGGTATAGAGCAGTAGTATGCAACCTGAGGTACAAGTATCCCCTACATGGGCTACGTGAAGACATTTAATGAGGTATGTAAAATTTAAAAAATATATATATGAACACTCCGTCAAGATTGAAAGGTAGCAACTTATAATTCACTGAGCCCGCGAGGTATAATTTTCCTCCACACATGACTGCAGAATAGTTTGCCTTGCTACTCCCAACTCCTAAGTTAGAGAAGGCCTTTTTTTAAGTCGTTAAATTATTTCTTGACTGTTGGGAAGGAGTGATGGGAGAGGGGTTATGTCTTTTAGCGATGCCCGAATGGTTTTATTTAATAAATAAATTTTATTTTATTGTTCTGATAATGATAAAATCAATAACTAATAGTTACATACTAAGTTAATTAATCATGTTTGCTCTCATTAACATACGGGCTGGTATTTTTGTTTAGCTATTAAAAGTTTAACCACGTCAAACGTTATTTGGGCACTGTTGTCCACATTGATTGGTTTTACATGGTAACATAAAGCAAGTCTCCTCTTTTACAGAATCTTCATTACTGCTTATAGCCAATTATAAATTTATTACTGTTAGCTCGACTGACAAGGATGTGGAGATCGAGTTTCTAATATCAGTCGGGTGAAATCGGGTAGTTTTTCCTAAGTGGTTTTACACTCTCCCTCCACGCAAATGTGGGTTCCCTTCCTCTAACTTTAACCTTTCCAATTCCTAACCCATTAGAGTAATTAGTACTTAGGCGTATTACCAAAACGGGTAGTAAGAGGCGGTGCTAAAAAAAACCTACCCTCAAAAATTGCTTTAAACACTCTTTCCTTGTCCTATTGATTTAAGATTGACTATATGAAGGTTACCTAAGA